>JAOCZM010000221.1:1035000-1225000 GCA_026122235.1 Vinca minor
CTCAGTCATCGGATTAACGACACAAAAGTTGAGATCGTGTCAGTTGCTGACAAAAACCCGAACCAATCTAGGATGGTTCCATGTGAGAGTGCCTTATCATGGTAGCTTTATGCAGCAATACACCTCTTTAATCCAAAGATTTCAAACCAACTCCCCAATGAAAAGCCAGAAAAGATATAGAAAATAACCACAAAATGATTCCTGCATTGATTATCGAATTATGCCAACTCACTATAGATGAAAAGAACAAGTAGAATTATGGACTACTCTTTCCTGCCTCTTGTATTGAGACAGGGTACTGTGGGACAAATTCTAGAAGTTTTAGCAAACAGAAATGTACAAATTAGACAAAAGTTGAAGCAGTGACAGCTCAAGCTGTTTGACCATCCTTTTTGATGATAGAAACTTGATTACTCGAATGGTCTTAGAAAAAGACTCAAAATCTTAAAATAAGCTGGAAAAATATTCGAATCTCTTGTTTTTTTGTGCTAGCCTTCTCAAGCCAGACCAGTCATGCGAGTCTAACTAAATAGTGTTATGTCTCGGGTCAAAACCATTTAACTTTTACAAAGGCGTTTCATCTCAAACTCACAAACAATTTCAAGTTTGAAGCTTACATTCAAACTCACAAACAATTTAACTTTTACAAAGCCGTTTCATCTCAAAACCATTCATTGAACTTCAAAATATGAACTTTCTCCATTACCAAAAACAAGAAGTTTGCATAATGTCAACAACCAAAAGAAAACAATAATACTCAGAAAGCTTAGCTAATGATAATCCATCTATTGAAAGTCACTTCTACCAAGAAACATTAATGCCTATGATTTCATCTCCTAAATGATTTACATAAAAAAATTCCCCTAAATTCAGAAACATAGTTGTATCAAGAATTAAACTTCCCTAGATAGACAAGAAAAATCCCTATTTTTTTTCTTCCCTTTTTTAACCTTGGCCCAGTAAAAAGGCCCAATCTTGACTTGAGTCCATTCCAAAATTTCATTACCTTGTTCTGAGCAAGAAAATACTGAGTTCTTGACCCGAGCCCACCTCATCCAGGTTAATTAAATGAAAAGATTCGGAATCAGCACTCCCTATAACGCATTCATAATTGGCCCTCATATACATAAGCTCCTCCGAACCGGACCCGAATCCTGATCCAATTCCAGATGGTATCACACCTGCCCCTACCGTAATTGATTGCATAGTCTTGAGCATGACCCGATTCTGCTGACTCGTCTTTCTCCGGTGGGCGAACCCGAGTTTCCGACCATTACAGAATAAAGTCCAGACAGGGACCGAGTGAAGTGGGCAGCGACTCAGTTCTGACTCACCCGAGTCATCTTTGAACTCGAGAGCGATTCTAACGAGTCCGCAATTCATTTCTTGAATTAACGTGGTGGTGGGAATTGAAAGCTCGAGGAAAAGTGAGGGCTTAGTGTTTAAACGATCGTGTTGGAAGCAGAACCAGACATGGCCGCCGCGACGGTGGCCGAAGATTGTGCCGATTACCATTGTTTTGGAAGGGCGAGGCGGAGCTAATTGTGAAGAGGCGGTGGGAGTTGGTGGCTCGGAGAGTTCGTCTTGATTATTTTCTTGGTGATTTTGATAGTTTAATTCGTCGATGTCGTCGCGGAGAGAAGTGCTGATGCGTTTCTTGGGAGGGTGGTGGGTGGTGGTGGTGGTTGATGATGGATGAACTGGAGATGTTGCGGTTGGGTGGAGGCATGGGAGGAGAAATCGACGGAGGGCATCGATCTTTGTCATTCTTAAATCTTAGTTTTTTCTTGATGATTTTGAAGAAAAAGAAGAAGGAGAGAATAATTAATTGATTGAGAGAAATAAAATGTTTCTTTCTATGGATTTCTGAGGGGCGGAAGATTAATTGGGACTGTGGGGGGACTTTAGGAGGTTTATATAAAGGCAGGAGGGATGATTAGGAAAAAAAGGCGGGAAAGAAGATATATAGCCGTTACTTACAAGTTACTACTACAAGAGAAGTGTGGAATATAAGGCTAAGTGAGGGAGCAATTGCTGCTGCGGGCAGCGAAAGGGACAATAAAACTTGAAAGGCTTTTCTTTTTTCATTTCTTTTTGGGGAAAACTTTGAATGGGATTTTGAAGCAGAGATTCATGGTTTTTGACCATTGACCAGTAATGATATGATTGAAGATTTCAGAAGGGTTTTGTTGGATTGTTCTGAATGGGGGGGGGGGGGGGGGATTACAATTATCTAGGACATATGTACTATAGAAAGAAAGAAAGAAGACCATGGAAAGAAATGCATGGGGGAGGCCAGCTGGATTCAGGTGATTTTTCTGCCATTTCTGCTGCGCCTGTCCTACCCAGGATGAAGCAATGGGAACAGAACAATCAAAAGGCTACTAATGGAAGGTTTTTGGATTATACTTGAACAATTGTTCAACATACAAAATGGTTCTTTATCGTTAGATGAGTTGATCTGATATTTAATAACTCTTTATTCAAAAACAGCTATTCCTTCTTCCCAACCAAAACTTATTCATCAGATAAACGGAATAGTTGTTCTGCACCATCCAGATTGCAAATGGAAGAAGTAGAAGATTTTGCCTTTTCTTGTAATTTAGTATTGTTTTGGATTTAGTGTTGAAAGTTGTTTTGTTCTATTCGTATATAGAGAACACAACCAGTCTTTGAATGATTTTAATTGAACAGTTGAGTTTTTAAAGTGGAAAGACAATAGAAACAGGCACAAACAGTCTTCGAATGAATTTGATTAAACGGCTGAATTTTTAAGTGGAATGATTAGCAATGTAGAAGTGGAATGCAAGTTGTTATTCATTAGTAATGTAGAACAATTGTCTATAACTATTCGAAAGAACTGTTATTCATTTTTTTCTTAACTGTTGAATAAAAAATCAATCGTCATTTTTTACACATGAAGCCAGAACACGCATTCTTATAGTATCCAGACTAATTTAGCATAACTTCGTATGGGTTATTATGAGTATTGACTGCCTGCCTCGTCCCATGGGGGAATCCTATTCTTTTCATAAAGTAGAAGAAGGCTCACTGAGTCATGAAAAAAATTCTGGGTGGTCTTCAAGAACATAGCCAGCCTTATTTCCCTGTTAACTGGAAAGTTATCACAGGATTTGTTTAACAAATATTCTTCACTATTTTAGCTAGGAAAAAGGTTTTAGTTTCACCTCAAACTCCCAAATTTGGCATGTAAGTTGTTGAATTTTTTTATCCGTCTAATGTGTTGGTAATCTTTCTTTGAGTAATTATATACCGCTTGTCGTTAAACTATGTGATATATTTCATTTTTACCCTCAAACTTGAGATCTTTAAACGTGACTAGAAGAAGATAAATTGGCAAAATTTTGTTTACAATTGAGTTTTTTTTTTAAAAGGGAAATGTGAATTTATATTCAAGAATTTTAATCAACAGCTAAAGTTGCAAATATATTAGGCGAAAAAGAATCCTACTAGTAACTAAATGAGCGGATAATACTACCTAAACTAGTCGGTGGATACCGGATGCCCCAAACGGGTAGAAAAAAAAACTTGAAACAAAGAATTAAGCACCAAGAAACACTTTAGATCTTCAATTAAAGCTCCAATGATTACCAATTTGAGTTAATGTGCTTTTCAATCTCATCAAGTAGTGGTGTTGAAAGCAGGGACGAAGGCAGAGGGGCGGGGTGGAAGTCGCCTCCGAGATTTCTAAAAATACTACTAGATATAGTAAATTTTACACGTAGTTCGAATATTTTATCAAATTCGCCCACAACATTTTTTTTTGGTGCAGTTTTTATATGTAGTTTGACATACTGTTACAGTCTTTTACCTCTTCAACGCCAAATTCCCGTCTCCGTCCTTGATTGAAACCACACTTCATGCTATTAGAGATTGTTCTTGGGTCCCCTCAATTTGCAGACGCTAATGCCCCCCTCTAATCAGCAATGGAATTTCTTCTCTAAAGAAAATGTAAATAGTTGGATAGATGAAAACCTTAGGACGAACAGCATTCGCAAAAACTCTTTAGAGTTATAATTTATAGATTCTGGTGGTGAAGGAACTCCTTGTTATTTGAACAATATTTACAACTATCATCAATTAAGATGATTTTGGCCATTGTACAAGATATATCTGAGACTTGATGATGAAGGTGCTATTAAGTAATTTGTAATTTTTGTTGATATTAAGTAATAGAAGATCCATTATTCTATGTAACAAATGATCTTTGATTAATCAGAGCTTAAAGAAGCATTCATGATCATATTTCTCTAGTCATTCTTCACATTCCAGTAGAGATTGAACCACTGAATCCATTGTTGGCCTTCTATTTCTATCTTCCTCCACACATGAAATCCCAATCTCCACCAACCCTGCTGCTTGATTCCTACTGAATTTCCCATCCAATCTTGGATCAACTATTTTCTCAATCAAACCTTCTTCTCCTTCCTTAATTTTCTTCACAAATTTTGGTAGCCCATCATCATTCTCAACCAAAGCCCAATTTGAAACCCGAATTCCTCTAACCATCTCCAGAATCACAACTCCGTAGCTATAAACATCCGCTTTTGCTGTAATAGGATGGTTTGAAGCCCATTCCGGAGCCATATATCCTTTTGTTCCTCGAATTCTAGTGAATACTGAACCACCTGGTCCAGTTCTCTGAGATAGCTTGGCCAGCCCAAAGTCAGCAATCTTGGGCTGAAATTCACCGTCTAATAAAATATTTTCCGGCTTCACATCACAATGAATAACCCATTCTAGGCACTCATGATGAAGATAAGCTAGCCCTTTGGCTGTGCCTAATGCCACTGCAAATCTCTCTTTCCATCCAAGAAAATTGGAGGAAAATATATGCTTATCAAGTGATGAATTCTCAACATGTTCATATACCAAAAGCCTGTTCCTTGTTTCTGAACAATATCCCCACATTCTTACAAGATTCATATGATATATTTTTCCGACAGTACTTGTTTCAGCCCAGAATTCTTGCTCTGCCTGAACCAAATCTCCAAGTCTCTTTATTGCCACCACTCTATTATCTGCTAAAATACCCTTGTAAACTGCTCCCGAGCCGCCTCTTCCGAGTTCCTCCTTGAAGTTTTTGGTTGCTTTCTTAAGCTCATCATAGCTAAATCTTCTAAATTGATTTGCTATCATCTGATATCCTGCCTCAACAGAAGGCGGGACACCACTTTTTCTGAACAAAAAGAACCATCCCAATGCAAAAAACAGGACTTCAAGTGCCCCAATGGCTGCGCAAAATGAATAAAGATAAACCCATTTCATATTTCTATGCCTTGTTTGATACATAAGAGGGGAACTCACAAATTCTTCAGTTCTTCCTGTTTCACATTTGACATCAACGCCTGTAAGAAGAACAGGTTCGGATTCTTGAAAAGTATCGGGAACTTTAAGGTATATAATTCCAGCGAAATCCACAGAATTATATCCATTGTAAAGTTCACTTTTCGCGTAACATTCTCCTTTTCCAATTAGCCTATAGCTAAATGCTTGGCAACTCGGATAGCTTAGGCAAATCTCCTTACAAGCTTCAAAAGTAATGCCTGTAGAAAAATTACGATCAAACCCATAATAATCTGTATGCGGAATTTCCAGGAATTTCACTCGCGAATTGGATTGGGTCAGGTTAAATTCAGGCCTGCACCCTTTATTCCAGTCCCCAGGGTCATTTACGGTATAACCAGGAGGACAAGAACACTTAGCTTCAGGTGAATAAACACAAATCCCATTTCTCCCACATAATCCTCGGACAGTACAAGGATTTTCAATCGCTTGCCATGATATTTTCCACAAACCACTCGAATTCACCAAGCTGTATATTCGAAGATTTCCATCGTAATCAATTGTTAATCTTCTTTTAATCCCAAACCCCATATCGGTAACATTAAATTGCAATCTATCACTAGAACTAAACCTTCCCATTTCATCAAGAACAGCAATTCTACTACTATTATAATTAGTCCTCCCATTTGTATAGACATCATATTTAGGATTAGGCCAATATATACTCGAAATCTCTGGTCCATCGTAAATCAAAGTCAATACATTATTACTATCATAATGCAAATTAAAGTAGCCTGATTGAAAACTTCCTCTTCTTAATGAAGAAACCAACATTTTATCCTTGGTTAAACTCTGGGAAGGCAAAAGTGTATCAGTAGGATGATCAAAGCTCTGCCAAAGAATATTACCTTGACTATTTCTCATAACAAGATTGCCTGAATTAAGAAGTTCTGCTTTGGAAACATCAGTAGATGTAAAGTTTGTTTCCCATACAATTGATCCATCGAAATCTAACAAGGCCATGATCCCATCGCGCCTGAGATTAACAACTGAGCCGCGATTAACAGGCCTGTCTCGATTAGCCATCCAAACAACAGTTTTGTCTCTTGAATTAGTGAACCAGATTGCAAACCAATATGCATTGTTTCCTCCAAGTCTATAAAAGCCACAAGTGAATGAGTTGTCTGGAGATGTGATGAATCCTGAATCATCTTCTACTGAAATTGTCGCACCTCTATTCAATATTTTTTTATTATCATTTGAAGCTGAGGAAGAATGATTGAAGAAATAAAGGAGATGGAAAATAACTAGAAGATTAGCTATTTTTCTCATGTTCAAATTTCAGTTTTGATAATTTCTTCAAGATACGGAGAATCTCTTAGCTAACACTACTGTCTGCATGATAGATTATTTGCATATATATATATATTGGACTTATTAAATTGAAGAATAATTGAAGAGATGACTGCAATTATAGAGGGGGAAAAAAGGGAAGGAAAAGGTAAACATTGTTTTGTTTAACGTATTGGTCCTCTCCTTGCCGGACTTGAAATGGATGTCTCGCCCTAAGGATTTAGATTTTACCTTCCCATGAAAATTGTTCGCAATGCGAAACTTTTACTACTTCATGTCTCATTTTTTAAAAACAATTAAAAAGGACTTTGAAAACAAAAACATTACCTCAATTTTATAATATAAATCATTTAAGACATAAAGTAAGAAAACAAAAAACAAGACACTTTATTAATCTGATTAACACCGATCAAACACTTTATGTTAAATGTTATCTGACACCTAAATACATACACGTATCAGACACCCATAACCAAATTCGAGTAATATAGCCTGATAGCTTTTCCTCAATTTCCTTTGGAGATTTCAATATTCTATTCCATCCCACCTGAAACCTCATTTTCATCTTAATTTGAACAAAGCCACTTGCCATTCAGGAAAAATAATATTAAAATAAATTAAAAAAGAAGCCACTTGCAAAACTAGGGCCGCCAATGACTCGAGGCGGCTTTTCGCCTTTCAACACTGACCAACGATGATTCAAGGCTTACACATTCATCCATCACAATTATTTAATAAAAATATAAAACAGGTTCAACTAGATCATCATATAGATAGATGGTAACTACACTCCAGTGTACAAATACGAAATTATTCTAAACGTTATGTTGGGTCACACTAAGGTGTGTTTGAAGAAAAAACTATTTGGAATTCAAAACAAAATTTACTTTTTAACCGCACTTTTCTTTCTCACCAAAAATTAACTTTGGAAAAACTGGAGAGGAAATTCTCAGTCAGAATCCTCATCCTATTCCACCCTAAGTTAAATAGCTCTGAGATAAATGCAAAATGTAACATAAGAAACAAGCGTTCGTTCGATTAAGTAGGATACCCTGGGATACAGGAAGCATGACCTGCAAAATGAGATGAATCTACGAATGATTCAACTTGATCAAACTGTCACTTCCATCGCTCAAAGAATAACTGTACAGACAGAATTGTACACAGCTGAGCATAAAATGCTATGATAAACAGTAAAATAAAGTATATCCCCACATTTTCATGAGGCTAATTGTTGATCCTCGCTCTTCAGAAGAGACATTCTTTGAGACCTTGAAATGCTGTGTCTGTTACTCAGCAGATCAATGTAATTCTGAAGTCTATATCGGTCCGAGTTTGTCAGAGAAAAAGGAGGCTTCAAACTAAGAGAGGGTGCTTCCACTAGAAGAAATACAAACAATCGCACAGCTTTTGAATAAAACAATACTGCATTATCGGGATCACCCATGTACTCATCAACCTGCCAAGCAAATATAAAACAATTTCAGAAATAGTTCGGAAATGCTTTTGGTTTTTTTTTTTCAGACTCCAACATCCGAAGAAAGAGACGAATTTTTCATATTCGTCGAGGTATGATAAACCAATCTACAGTAGGTAGGTTATTTTGGCATATAGCTTGGAAAACCTTGTTCGGTCCCAAGGATAGTGGCCAGTTTTTTTCTGGGACGGTGAGATGAGGGCGGAAAGCAACTTAAAGAAAGTGAAAAACTGATTTTTTTTTTCAAGCGTGCATGTACAATGAAATTTGTTCACAACATAGGAAGCTAAACCAGGCAGCATGTGCAAGCAATTCCTGATAAGTGACCTCACACTGGAAATGACCATTATTTGGTAACAACTTCATTTTACGGCTAATTTTGACATATTTTGTTAACTTCTACTGATATCTAGCTTAAACGAAATCAGGCCTCGAAGGAATTAAACTAAATATTCAAATTGCGGATGAAGTTAACTAGCCAAGCACCGCTAAACAAGACAAAAAGGAAGAGTATTAGAAGAACGAAGAAATGCTTACAGCCCCACGTCTTCCCAGAGCAAGGGCAGATTGAAATATCGACTCCATTGCATCAGGCATTTCTGTATTTCCTGAACATTGCAGAGACTAGGATCAATAGGTTATGAGACAAAAACCTGGATGTAGATAATCAGGGACGAACTACATATAAAAACGGCAAAAAAAAAAAAAATCTTTGGGGGCGAAACTGATAAAATATTCCAAACTACACATAAAATTTATTATACCCAGTAGTATTTTTAAAACCCCCCTGTCTTCGTCCCTGTAGATAATGTCTAGCCTCTATGAATCTCACAACCAACACCAATGCCTTTCCCTTGACAAAATAACAACAAAAATGCATGTACTTAAAACATATAAGATGCAGATTTTTTCAAAATATAAAAGCAAAAATATGAACTAAGTGGATGAAGTTTGCAAAAATAGAGAATAAATATCAAAATGGAATGTCTAATATAATCAACCTCTCCAATCAAGTGGCAAGTAAATTTTGGGTTGGACACACTAGAGTCAGAACTTTACTATTCAAGATTTAGACAATGACCACGTTTTATACAAGAGTGCAGAATAGTAAAAATGATGACTTTGATAGCTAAAATTAGAAATCAAAGAGGGTATAAACCATGCATGCTGGACCAAGAATTGCAGGGGTAACATTAACCCGTGTACTTAATTTTTTGAAAGAAGAAAAGTCTTGCAATGGGTGTACCAGGCTCTACAACTTTGGCAAGTTCTTCAGCATTTCCAACTTCAAGAAAAAATGCTCTCTCAAAGGCAGAGCAGATATCCTGTGAAACCCGAGGATCAGCAGGGTCAAGATTTTCATGAATATCTGGGCTACCTTGCTCCTTAGTCACCTCTCGGAATCTATTAGTATCAGTTGTTGGACTTCCTTCAATAGCAGAAGCTTCTTGTGTATGACAGATGTGCAATGCCTGCTTCCATATAGCAAGAATTACAAGCTGTATTGAAAATGCTTCTAGCTGTTTACCTGCCTCAAGCTTTAAACAGTAACAACAATTATAAGTGAGAAGAGGTTCAAAATGAGAAAAAAAAATAGCTGTACTAATGAGATATGGACAGCCAGGTCTGTACGCTTTTTGTTTTGAAGACATAACTTAGCATATGCATGATAATCTCCAATTGCACTTTCTGCATGCATTTTTCGAATAATTAGAGAATTCAAGATTACCTTTTCATTCACTAATTCTGTAATGGCTGAGGCACACCGCTGCAACGATTTAACCCTAGTCATGCAGACAGTTGATGGTAGCTCTAGTGCATCCACCATGTCGGTAGATCCTTGTGAAGTTCCAGGAGCAGAGCTGCGACTTTCGAAGCTATCAATGCGACTTACTTTGGCCGTAGCTACATTAACAATTGGCATTGGAGCAGTTGAAGTGGAATTTGAACTCCCAGCATTTTGCAAGGGACTGCCCAATTTAGACGGAAAATAGCTTAGCTTAGAAACGGAAGCTGAAGAAGATGCATACATTGGGGGACTGGAGACAAGGACATAATCCTGATCGACCAATTCCATTGGATCTGCCACTATAAAAAACATGAAGAAAACACGAATTTCCTTTCAGGCAAAAGCTTGGTAACTTATATGCAGAAATTAACAAATGAGAATATGCATAAAAGAAAGCACCATTTGATGCACTTTTGGCCTTGGAATTCAGAGATTTAAGAGGTTCATTCAAGTTTCCTTCTGAATGTTTGAATCTACCAAGACTTAACATCATTACATCCGGTGTATGTGTGGTGCTGCCCTGATTGGAAGGTGAACCTATTTGATTCCATGGATTAGAGATTTCATTTCTCTCCGATCTTGAATCAACAGAAAATCCATATGTAGATCTGATTGGGGACCTCCTAACAAAAGACGGACTCCCTTCAGGACCACCGGAATCATCATCTAAACTGAAAGGTAAACAATCTTCTTGAGAACTTTCTTCTGAGCTCCGCACAAGATTGACTTCAGAAAGTGGAAAACCATCTATCACTCTTTGCGGTCTCGAATTCCTGCACATACAGTTGAATATATTGATTTGGCCTGATAAAAGAAAGTCTGCCTCTATTTTAATATCTTAACTACAGAAAAGACAATGTCAAAGTTCATTGTTTCTTCTACCGTGATAATTGGTCTGCCAGCCTTTGAGAGAGAAATGAGTGGTTAAAGAATTCTTCAAATGTCAATCTCTCCACTGAAAGAAGATGCAAATATAATTAGAAACTGGTAGTTGCAAAAGTCATGACCTTCTTAATTCATCCGTCAGTAACTCTGCTGAGTAGAGCAAAATAATTGCCATTCCCTGCAGAATACCAAGCTAAATTGGTAGTAGTACCTGGGTTACGACGCAGCAATTTACGGCATAGGTCTATGCAGGAAGGAGTTAAATCTGTTGTGTCTGGAGGAAACTGCAACTCTGTTGATTTCAGAATGTTCTGAAACAGCTGCAGAAACATGAATGAAAAGGGTCAATGAGTCTAGAAAAAGCATAGTTTCTTCAAGCATAAATATGAATAGTTCAGATGATTAACCTGCATTTGGTTACTTCCTGTATATGGTGTTTTCCCGGTTACTAGTTGATAAAGAATGGCACCGACACTCCAGAGATCTGCCTGCGTTTTCATTCCAGAGTTAATCCGGAATTTACTACACTGTTAACTGATCACGTGAGTAAAGCAGATAATTTCACCTTTGCATCATATTTCTGATGTTGCATTATTTCGGGAGCCATGTATAGCGGGGAACCACACAATGTTTCAGCAAGCCCACTAGGTTGAAGAGACCTGACCAAAAAAAGGTGGCAGTTTTAAAATACAAACCTTGAGTGAGCAAAACAAAAAGCGGACCAAAGCCTCTTTAGCAATAAAGTAGTTGAAGCTGTTAGACACAGTAGATCTGGCAAGGAAAATAACCAGTAGTTGAACAAGTATAAATTATGAAATAGTTAAAATGTCATAAATTGGGGAAATGTCTGATCTGAGAAGGCATTTTAGTTTTCAATAATTCTCAGCATTGAGAAAAGGAAGAAAACAAAGTATACTTAACCATTTATTTCTTACTTTTAAGATATTCAACTATTGGGGGGGAGTTGAAACCGACCGCACTAAGAGAGAGCGAGAGAGAGAGTAATTCTGTATTGACTAAACAACATGGACATTACTTGCAAACAATGCAGTTGAAAGCAAAACATACTAAACAAAGCAGTAATGAGGCTAAGACAAAATTTACCTTGCAAATCCAAAATCAGCTATCTTTAGGGTGGATTTGTCATCATTTGTGGTAAGCAGAAGATTCTATTCCGGAAATCAGTTCATGTAAAAGACACATCAATCAGAAAATTCATGGCCAAGCCAGAAAACGTGAATGAATAAAAACCATGATATCCACATAATCTTAAAAGAAATCAGAATAACTAAGAAATTATGATCAAGTTCATCTTTCCTTGAAAAAACCAATGGAAGCACACCTGTGGTTTTAGGTCTCGGTGTATTAAGTTGTTTTCACGAAGAACTTTTAGCCCCGATGCTGTAGCACAAAAAGATAACAATGATTATTACATCTTCCGTATAGAATACCAGCCAGTTTAACCAACCTATATCAGGAAGATATAGATACCTAGCTGCTGCATGAAATGCTTTGCAGTTGCTTCTGGAATTCTTCCTTTGCGTTGCTGGACGTACACTGAAAGATCACCACCTCTGCAGTATTCTAGAATAATATAAATCTTCCCAGAATCCTACATTCCATCCACAAGATAATTGCTTAGTATAGAATATAGATCAATATAAGAAAGAAAAAGTGGAGGACTCTATTAGTTTATGGATATGGTTCGAAAAAAATTCTTGCGAAATTTAGATGGACACGTCAAAATAGCAACTCGTGCTTACTTATTTCAGTTTCTTTAAACACTCTCTAAGTTAGAGAACATAAAGATGACATAAAATTAACACCATAATAGAAGTGTAAAAAATACAAAACTAATTTGAGAAAAGGTAAAGCCATCCATGACAAAACTATTTCCTACATTCTGCAACTAGGCTAGACTGTGAAATAACAGTGCCTGGGGTTATTTGTAGATGTGGAACAACAAAATAGCTGGTTTTATTGCTTGAATCCTATTAATACAGTTTGTCTTGATTTTTCGAAGAGACAAAAATGGAAAACACTTTTGTTACATCAAGTTTCACGAACGAAACTAGATATGATGGCTAAAGCACCATACACATTCTTCAAGTTAGTTGTTAAAGTATTACAAAATGATTAGAAATAAATCTCATCTTGTTTCCTTTCTTAGCTTGTGAAAATCTATGTAATACATTAGCACCTCCTGCGGGTCTAATAAGCACCAAACTATGATCTTTCCTAACCAGCTATCAAAGACTTAATATAGTCCTGATAACGATCAACAATAAACCGATATACATTTTTGCCATATGATTAACAGAATTTCCTTGCTTTGTTCATATTTTCTGCATGACATCCAACCACAGACATACAAAGTCAAAATCAAACAAGTTTACCTCAATCATGCCGTGCGAACAAATTATGTTAAGATAATTGATCTTATTCAAATAACAATTTCTGATTTGAAGCTTTCTTGTAGTTTATTATTCAATCTAGCCGTAACAATAAACTAACGTTTTTCCTATATGATTACATAATTTCCTTGCTTTGTTCATATTTTCTGCGTGAACTCTAACCAAACACATACAGTACATAAAATAAAAAAACGTATACTATAAATTGTAGAATCCTTAGTAAATTAACACTATAATTGATAAAAACTAATGATTAAGACGTGAATAAGCATTTCAACTCTCGGAGACTACAAAATCAAATCAAATTAGTTACCTCAATCATATCGTGTAAGCGAATTATATTAGGATGATTGATCTTCTTCAAAATAAAAATTTCTGATTTAAGACTTTCTTGTAGTTTATGATTCAATCTAGCAGTAACGATCTCTTTGATTGCTACTTCCGTTCCATGTATTCGGTGCCGGCCATGCCATACCGTAGAGAATGATCCAGAGCCTATCTGCTTCCCTACCACATACTCTCCTATCATACATCTTCCTCCTCCTCTACTTTGAGCCATCCAGTTTTCTTCAGAAGCTCTGAAAACCCTAGGCCAAAATTTGATTTGAAATAGAAGTAAGCTCGGGCAATAGAAGTTTAAAGCTCAACGACGACCTCCTTGAGGTTGAGGAGCTTCAGAATTCATCTATCACCTGAAATAAATAATCTTAAAATAAATTTGCTTTGTTTCTTTCTTTTTTCTTTTCTTTATTTCTTTTGTATCCCTCGTCTCTGTTATAGCTTCGACCTCTAGAGAATAAGAATCTTTTAGTAAATTATTCTAATGCTCTCTCATGTATAAGTATTGTTTTACACGTAATAATATTATTATTTGTGTAAAATAAATTTATGACATTTTATGTGTAATAATATTATTAGTGTAAAAAATATATAAATCATATACTACATTTTTTTAGACTTGGTGTATTGATGTTGAATCGTATGGCCCTATGTATATTTATATGTATATTTTCAATTACTAACAATTTATATGTGTATATATAATTGGAAAAAATGTATACTTATGAATATTTTGGAATGTGAATAGACGATTTTCACCCAGGCATGAAAGTAAGATTAACCGGACTTTAATTTAGTTTAATACGACAATTAGTGTTTGATTCTATCCTATTTTTGCTTAAGATTCCTTTTCCTGTTTTGTATTTACCCTTCAAGCAATAGCAAGTACCTAAAAAAGGAAGCGCGGGGGATCTTTTGGCATAATAACATGAAAAAAGTAGCGATAACCTCTATGATTCACCATTTATGGAGCGAACGGAATAGAAGGATTTTCGATCAACAATCTCTACAACCGAAAGAACTAGTTTGTAATATCAAAACATAAGTATACAAGGTGGGTTTCTCTTTGTATCCTCATGATTTGAACTTATAGTTTTTTTTCGTAAATTGGTGAATTTTTGTACATGGCAGAGACTTTTTCAGTGTTGTTTTTGTTTTTGTTAGAAGCTTTTTTATTGTAGTAGGTGATTAAACTCGGAATTGATCATCTTTTGAACGCTTTTGTTAAGATTGGTTAAATTAAGTTGACTTTTCAATTTAATTTGACTTTTGATATTCTAACTACTGTAACACATGGATAAATTATTTTTTAATAGTTTTTTCCCTTTGATCATATATATACATTTACCATTTGAAAAAAAAAATGGTGGGCATAGAGTTTGATTCGAATTGATTCTGCCTCATGTAACAGGTAAACAAAATTTCCTTTCTGGAACTATTAAAATAATTTTATTTGTTTGCCACTTAAAATTAGTGTATAATATTTTTATGTAGGAACCAAACTTTGTGCTTAGAACCTAGCCAAAATTGTGTTTAGAAAACAAATTTGCTAGTAAATCTATTTGGTAAAATTTGTCTAAAAATTTACAACTTTTAAAAAAAAATTCAATATGTATTGAATTTTTTTTATTATGCACCATAGGCTATAGATACGGCCCCACAATATAACAAGTGGATTATTTTTGGTATTTGTTTGGGTGGTAGATTTTGAGAAATTTTATTTTGGTAGGTGAGTAAATTTAAAACTTACATCCAAATCAAAAGTTAATTCTCTTTTAACCTATGTATATTATATTTATTGGGTTGGAGGTAAGTTTTAAACTTACTAATCTCGTAGATTTGGGCATGAAAAAATCCCATGCATATGCTTCAAGCTGCTAGGATGACGGTGGCGGCGGCGAATTATGTATCGTTGTTGGCAGCTTTTAGACTCGGATGATGTGGATCAGATTAGAGGAAGTGAGTTTTACTAACAAATTTCGAAAATACCCATAATATATATATATATATATATATATATATATATATATATATATATAAGTAATTTTTTTAGACCTCACAGAAAGGAGGTAGAAAATTATTTAGCCCCACGTAGGGGAGTGTGTCGAACCCAAGACCTCACAGTCGTGGGCAGAGGTTAGCTCCACTGGGTTATGACACTCTTGCCCATAATATTTTGATTGTTGACTAACTTTAAATTTCAAATCGACAGTTGACCAACTCATTTTTTGACGAAAAGATGTACTCCACTAATTATAAATTGTTTTTGAATAGAACTTTGTAAAAATATTTTTTTTGGACTTTTAGCAAAAATCGTAAATAGATTTCGAGACGGGCGCCAATTTTTTTTGAACGTGTTGCAGTATAAATAACTTACGAAAGTTGTTATCAACGTCTAGGTGGTGTAGCCGGTTATCACGCTAGTCTCACACACTAGAGGTCCCCGGTTCGAACCCGGGCTCAGACATTTATTTATTTTTGAACTGTTTTTCTTTATGGAACATAAATTGCATTTTTACCAATTTAAATAAATAATTCCTTCCCCAAATTTTCATTTATCTAAATTTTTTTTAACTGTTTTTCTATATGCAACAATTGCATTTTTATCAATTTAAATAAATAATTCCTTCCCCAATTTTCCATTTTCCCCGCGACAAATTCTTCTTTTGCAGCTACTCCAAGATATTCCTCATCCTCAACATCAAAACTTGTGCAGTCGTCTCGTCAAGAAATTTCGGATACAGAGTTCCCCTCAAGTTTATAGTCACCAGTATATTCTGTAATTTTCAGTCTATACATATATTTAGGGTTTCGATTGATTTCTTAATCAATACTTCGATTAAATTAAGCAAATGGATTGGGGAAACGTTAGCGCTGAGGATCTAATCGAAGCTCTTCGTGAGGTGGATTGGTCATCGCCGCCTCGACCGTTATCGGAATTCTTCTCTAGATTTACCATTCCTCGATCATCCTCCAAATGGAACAGTCGCCTCAAGTGTAATCTCTACTAGTACGATCCTTTTTTCTTTAAGCTGTAAATTTATTCCTTATCTATCAGTAGAAATGAATTTCCGTATTGCAATCGCTAGTTGTTGCAGCATATTTCCGAAATTTTAAAGTTTTCTTTGATTGAAGTGGTAGGTAGAATGTATTTTTCGGTTGTATTGAGCTTAGGTTTATTAATTTAGGCTCTCTTTTAATTAATTGGAAAATTAACAAACGAGTTGCTTAATGAGATCAGGACTAGTTACTTACTACTGATGGTTGGACGAATTACTTGATAGTGATTGCCATTGATAAATAAATAAACCTCAGGGAAATTACGTATTGAAACTGCAGTATATTTCCGAATTTTAGAATTGAAACTTCTTTGATTGAAGTGGTTTGTAGAATGTAGTTTACGATTTTTATTGAACTTAGGTTTATCAATTTAGCATCTCTTGGCAAATTAACAAACGAATAGCTTAATGAGATCAGGACTGGTTACTTACTTTTGATGCGACTTCTTGTTGCAGTTATCGGTTGAATTACTTCGTAATGATTGCCATAGATACTAAATAGATAAATAAAAACACCTCAGGGGAATTGCATATTGCAATTGCTAATTGCTGCAGCATATTTCTGAAATTTAGAAGTTTTTCTTTCGCTGAAGTGGTTTGTAGAATATGCTTAACGGTTTTATTGAGTTTAGGTTTATGAATTCTGCTCCTTGTTTAATTTCTTGGAAAATTAACATGGATGTTGGCTATTGAGATCAGGACTAGTTACTTACTTTTGATGCAATTTTCTTGTTGCAGTTATCGGACAAATTACTTCGTAATGATTGTTTTCATTCTTGGTAAGAGAACTTAGACTGCCTTTCTCTGATATATATCAGCTATTTGGGCGTTGGATGTTGCTGCCGTTTGATTCTCGAGTATTTTTTGTTAATCTGGCCTGCATTGTTGATTACAGGATTAGCTTTTCTTAGGAGGCCACTTGCCATTGTTGCTGCCCTTCTGACAGCTCTAACTATTGGTTTTCTGAATGATAGGTATGGCACTCTGCAGCATTTTAACTTTATATGGAAGTGTCTTCTCATTTATTTTATATCGTACATCTAATGTTGAGCCGCTGTATTACGGTTTGCATGTAACTCTTCAAGTTGCATGTTTCCTCAGTCCATAACAAACAACCCAGTTTAGCTATTATCTAGCTAAGAAAAAAAAAAGGAAAGAAATAAGGAATGGGAACCTGGTTCTGTGTCATGTAATTTCTTTAGCAAGTGTGGAGAAAATTAAGAATACAGTGAAGAAGATTAGAAGACAGAATATAGAGGTGACCTGACCATTTCAAGCCACAGGCTTCCGAAACCTTGAAAAATCTTAACCTGTATTCATATGATTCTCCTATTTGGATATCCGTGAGACTTCACTTTATTTGGGTGGCGAACATGAGTATCTGCATCTTCAGCTCCTTTCCTCTGACTCGTTTGAAACAAGTTGCCTTCAATACAACAGTGGCTTTCCTTCATTGTTTGAAGACTGTTAGAGACCCCTTTCCTGGGCTTATGAAATCTGAGACTGAAATGAACAAATGCTCTCCATTGGATTTTCTTCCCCCTTGGCTATTTATATCGTTGAAGTTTTGTCACTGTAGCTTTGCAGGCACTTTTAGCGAAAAAGTTACTAGAACTGTTAGGCAGTTTTCTCGTCATTTAGCTGCAAAAATGAGGCCCCCGCTAACGTAAGTTTATCTCCACTGGCCATTGGTTTGTGCTCCTAAATTTCAGCCTCTTCTGATCTCTTGCATGTCATATTTTCTAGGCCTGTTCTCAGAGGACGTCCTTCATCTAAAAGAACAATTCACATATGTGGGCGACCTCGCTGGACATTTGTCTTGGCTTTTTCTGCTGGTATGTCTTCAACTTTAGGCTTCTCCCCGCACACACACACTGCTGTTCCCAGTGTTGGTAATTTGAAAATCCGACTGATGTTGGGCACACCTTTCGTTTTCTCTCTCTTCTGCAGTAAGTCTCTTTCTGTGGTACGTCTCTTGTGGAATTTTAACTTTGTTGTGGGCACTTGCGTTTGCGCTGCTTGGTAAGCACATAAGCTCTCTCCTCCTCTCCCCCCCCCCACACACACACACACAAAAAATTCCGTGCCTTTTGATCATCTGAATGGTCCTTTTGATCATGTTGCCTTTTGCGTTCTATTCCTCTCAGCCACTCTCCTTCATGCAAGTTTTAGGACGCCAAACCTGAAAGCTCGTCTGAACACATTCCGGGAAGAATTTCGTGCAGTTTGGCGCAACAGCTACAGTGATTTTTAAGGGGTTTTGAGTTATGTTAGTAAATCTGCCTTTTCCATCTGTGGTGATTATTTATTTCCTTAGCAGAAAAGTTCCCCACTTATAACGTATTTATTAATTAGTATTCTAACCAAGGAAAATAGACGTGCATACCAATTAGGATGTGCCTTAGTCCAATTGAAATATCAGAGATGTAGTTGTTTGTATCTGTTGTTTAAAAAATTTAATTAGCTTCTCTCAACATCTTACAACGGTCTCTGTTTCTTTGGTTTCAGTTGTAGGAGCCTCCTCTCCTCGCTGAACACAACGCTTCTGCTTTTCAGAGTTGGCTGGTCTTCCTGCTGCTAATGATAATTCTCTCCATCTTAGCTTTTGGATTCTCAAGGAAAACTTTCACAGATCAGATGTGGGCTGTATGTGTTCTTGAATTGTTCATCTAGTAAAAACCATCGTGGGTGACATTACAAAGTTCTACAAAATTTGTTAGAATGCTTTAGTGCAGTCAGTTCTCAGAAGCTGTTGTTAATTTGATCCAGATTAGATCAATCTATTTGGTGTATTGATCGATCTGACAGTTTACTTTTATGGCTTGTATATCAACTTGAACTTGTGTACTATTGCCTGATACTATTAGTTTGAACAAGTGAACTGGTTCAAATGTACACTATTGTTTACCCCTGAAATGTATGTTCTTGGATCTTAAGCTAGAATCCGCCTGGTTTTAAAGCATTAATGAATTCAAGTAGCGGAGTACAATTACATACGGGGACTTATAATTGATATATAAACTTGTGATTGAAATGCAACCCAGCCAATAGTTCTAACATAGTTTCAAGGCAATATTCTTTCCATCTTTATGCGGAGCAGCAGAAAGCTTTATATGCTATAGCTTGTTCATAAAGCTTTCTTTTAAGTTCTGAAAGAAAAATCTGTATATATAGAAATTCCTTAATTTCCCGCAGACCTTAGTTTTCTGGTGGAGGTACCCTCAAAATCCCTTAATTGAGAAAATAACCTCCGTAGTGTACAAATGTCAACTGATAGAAATTGCCACTAATCTTCCAAAAGAAAAGTGCAATGTCCACTCCAACACTCCTGTCCTTTGAGAGCCAAAAAAAGCACTCAGATGTCGTAGACTTTTAGATAAATGTTACACTCGTATTCGTAATCGGTTGCGGCTAAAAAAATGTTGTCGTAAACTTTTAGACATTGTTACATGATATGCAATAAATGTTCTCTCAAAACAGTATGTATTAAAATTACAATAGTCATTCCTTTTTTAAAAAAATTAGATTGTCAAATATTTAATACAATAATATAAAATATTCACTTAATTTTTTTATATTCAACATCATAGCCTGACCGATCCGAACCGAACCACCTTACTTGCATCGGAGCCGAATAACCCGCAAAGAACACACCCAATCACTTTTAGTACATCATCACTCTACACTTCCTCCACAGCTCAGCTCTTACCAATACCATGGCCGCCTACTTATATCGTTATTCACCCCTCCTCCGCCAACCACTCGACTCCACCTCCTCCTCCTCCTCACCCTATACTCAATTGCACCTCTCCGCACCGAATCATCATCTTTCCCACTCTCTTCCTGCTTTAAATAATCATCAGAGTTCTAAAAAGGTATTCATTAGCTCACTCTTAAACCCTTAGCTCTAGTGTACTATACAATTAAGGGTTTTTTTTCTTCCAATTTTCTCATTTTTTTGTTGCAGATTTTTCGTTTGGATAGACGGCGGCGAAGGAATTTAACGATGAATTGTGAATCTACGATTGAGCAGAAGCCGTTCTCGAAAGATAGAATGCTTGTATGTTCTTGCTTCAATTGTTAAATCTTCATTCTCAGTATTTTTTTAAAAAAATTATTAAAAATATTTTATGTAAATTAAGGAAAATTTGGATGTATGTATGTGGCAATGGTTCAGTTAATTAATTGATATACAGGTTTTTGTACCTCCGCATCCATTGATAAAGCATTGGGTGTCGGTTCTACGGAATGAGGAGACTCCGAATCCAATTTTTAGTAAGTAAATTCCGTTTCCTATTTTAGAAACTTTCAGAGATTCAGAATCACAACTGCTATTTGTTTCGTTTATTAATATTTATATTTTTTATTTTCTTTCTTCTTTTTTTTTGAAATTTTGGTAATACTGTGGTATTGATTGAATAGTGTTTGGAAACAGAATGCCTTGTATTCCTAAAAAGTTAAATTGTTTGCAAGAGGAAATGTCGTTCCCAAACATGAACCTGTGATCACATTCACCTAATGCTTTTGGAATTCATAAGCATTAAGCAGTTAAGGAAGTTGTGATTAATGCTAGCTTAATAAGTTCGGTTTCTCTTTTCCCCTTCTATGTCAATTTATTAACTCTTCTGTGATTTATCTCTATGTAGAGAGTGCAATGGCTGAGCTAGGAAGGTTGCTCATGTATGAAGCTTCGAGGGATTGGTTGGTGTGTATTATATTATTCATGGCTTTATATTCGAGAGAAATAATGTAAACTGATAATGTTTGGATAGAAAATATAATCTGTTACCATTAGAAAAAAGATGGAAAATGAAGTCAAGTAACAATGAGCTACATCGAACTTTGTGAAAGGATGATCTCCTGTACATTCATGATTCAACTACTATTTTGTGAAATTTACTCTTGCAATTTGCTGCAGCCAACCATCACTGGAGAGATTCAATCACCAATGGGTGTTGCCGCCGTAGAATTTATTGATCCAAGGGAACCTGTAGCCGTTAGTATACTCATTCCTGTTTCTACTGTCCCATGGTTTTCTTTTCTCTTTACAGACTGTATTCTGGTTGATTTGTAATATGATATAGTTGAGAATTTTTCTCAAAGAAACTTTTAGAGCAACTTTCGGTCTCATTTGCTCTCGATATTATCCAGTATGCACTCATCATGATATTCTTTATTTGAGGTGAAGTATGGGGAGGATATTCTTGACTTATGCGATATGCTCAGTGATAAATTTATAAATCTTGTTTAAATTAATATTTTTCCGATGCTCTCCACAGATTATCCCAATATTGAGGGCTGGTCTTGCTCTTGCTGAACATTCCTCATCAATTTTGCCTGCGATAAAAACATATCATCTAGGTAAGGCGGAATGGTAATCTTAACGTTAGTGGCACGTACATAAAGAGCCTTGGTTAATTCTATGACATGGAATAAGACCAACTTTATTAATCTCTATGGCGTGTAGATGAAATTTAGCATGTGTATTTGTTCGTGTTGATTACCATCCACCACTTCAACAAAGTTGTTGCCTTAGACGGTTCATATGTGGCAGTTACAAGATCTGCTTTTGTGTTCTTTGACTTATATTATTTTGGTACTTCATGCTTCTTATCTGATGACTGTTACTTTCAATTGAACCAAGGGGTTAGCAGAGACGAAGAAACACTTCAGCCAACTGTGTATTTAAACAAGTAAGGATTCTCGATGTGGAAATTAATAGGAGTTTTCTAGTTTCTTTCCTTCTTCTGTTTGAAGCTCAAGGTTCACCTGTTTAAGCACATATCTCTGCTTTCATACTCCATTCTTTGCTTCTTCAACTATTTGCACATTGAGGCAGTTCCAGAATAGAATCTCTAATAAGTTTTTTATTGCTTCATAGGTTGCCTGAAAAATTTCCCGAGGGTTCTCGAGTATTCGTTGTAGATCCTATGCTAGCAACAGGTATGGATCTCTTATTATGCTTTTCAAGCAACACGGTCTTGATTCCTTAAATTATTTCCTTAAGAAAGTCCTTGGGCTGTGTGATTGTAAGTATCTGACAACCAGCTGCTATGCTTCACACCATCTCTTCCTGATTGCCATTTTCAGAAGACTGCTTTCTGTGACACATGCTGTCTAATTTTGCCCACAATTGATCTGTTGGTTTCATGTCTCTTTTAATTTAACAATTAAGGATCTGGAAAACCATCCTATCTTAAGATCTGGTTATTATTATCAGAATAGGAATGCTATAGATGGAGTCATGGAGTTCCTGAACAGAAAAAAGCTTTGCTACTGTTCAACAACATTTGTCATATGTGATGCTTTAGCAGGTGTTCTGTCAGTAGGGGTGTCAATTTATATGCATCTAATGGGATAAAAAACGCTTTTATGAGCTAAATAGGACGAGTACTTGATTATAACTGACTTCAGCTCTTTCTGGACAAGCTTGTTTTCCCGATATTGGAATGAGACTATTATATTCTACTCTTTTGAACCTAGGAGTTGAGGAAATTGTTTTTTGTAATAGTATTTAGGGTCTTGAAGTCCTGCTTTCAGAAGTATTATTTATCCTCAGTCAAGATAGCCATGAATATACTTAGCATATGGGCATCCTAGCCAGGATGTACAGTAATTCTATGGACCACTTGACGATCCCAGTCTTTTCCTTTGACGTGACATCTGTGAATTTTATTTAGTTGTTTTACTTGCTCTAGTGTTATATGGTTCAGGTGGGACAATAGTAGCAGCTATTAACTTGATAAAGGAGCGTGGAGTTGGGAATAAACAAATTAAAGTGGTAAGGGGAGATCATATCAGTTCTTTGTTTTCCTACATTTTAGCTGTTGGCAAGCGCCTTTCAATCAAGGCCGGGGTGTGCTAAGATTCATATTTTGCAGATATCAGCAGTTGCAGCTCCTCCCGCCCTTCAAAAGCTCAGTGAGAAATTTCCTGGGTAAGACATCATACAATTGAATCACCTGTGAATAAAAAACTTAAATTTCTTGTTAATCATGTTACTTAAAGTGATTTTCAGGCTTCATGTTTATTCTGGAATCATTGATCCCACCGTCAATGACAAAGGGTAAGTATTAGCAAAAATCTGAATCATGAGCGCATCAACAACAGACGGTGAAAAACTTTTCTCAATGTTTAAAATACATGTTTGATCACTTTCAGGTTTATAATTCCTGGACTTGGAGATGCCGGGGATCGTAGCTTTGGCACATGAAGCAACAAAATGCTGCTCCCAGCGCTGTTCCAGTTCTTGTCGTTGTCTTATTAATGAGTTTTGGACATTTTTTGCATGCCAGGTTTAAATATCAAAGGGAGTTCCTTCAGAAGTGATTGGTGGTGGATTATTTTCCTGTTATTTTCATTTCTTAGCACCCGCCAACCAACTCTCGGCTTAAAACCTTCGTTTTTTTCCCTTTTTTTTGTTGGATAAAAAAGGATATTGTATTAACAAAGTATCTCAAGCTTAAAAGAGCAAATTTTCTGAATATTAAAATGAACTCTTGTGCTATTGTATGTTTGGAGCGTTATCGAGCTGATAATGTATTCAACCATTTAGTCCAAGTCTATATGTTGGGGGACTAATTGTCAACTGTTGGTATTGAAAATTCCCTCGATCAGAGAGACCCTGGGAAATTGAATAACTTGCCTTTTGAAATTGCATTAAATTCTCATGAAGATTTAATTGATGCAAATTTTGCTTATTTTAAGAATTGGCGCGAATTTGGAGTTGGCATTTGGTACCGTTAGTAACTTTAACTTGCATAAGATTTGGGAAAAGTAATTTAACAATGTTAGTAAAGGTCGCATATTCTCTCTCCGATTAAAATATAAGTTTTTAGGAATTATTTGTTGTTGCAAAATATGTCTTTTTATAAGAATTGTGTATTTATTGGCTAATTTATCCATACATTATATTCTCCCTATATTCATTATGGTCAAAATAGGTATCTGCCATACAACTCTTCGTTACTTGATTTGTTGTTTGGAGTATTAATTATGGGTAATTTAGTCATTTTAATTAGTATCTAAATTTGTGTAAAAATTATTAAAAATACTTATCTTTTGAATCGGAGGGAGTATTAAATATAAAACGTCAATTATTATAGTTTATGAAAAATATTTATCTAAAGAAATTAAATATTTATTTTTTGGCAAATTTTAAAATATAAATTAAACATTCGATTTAATACGAAGAAAATGTAAATGTACCGAAAAGTAATTGGTTATTGATATAAAATCAAGAAGAAAATATAGATGTAGCAAAAAGTTATTGGTTATTGAATTAAAATCAAGGTTGGATGATGTAATTGGTTTGGCAATTTCATTTTTTAAGAAAGATCGATGGAAGTTGCCACTTTTGCCAACATTTTACTTCTTTATTGGTTCGATCCAGTGCAGGAATTAGCATGGTATTATCTCCTTTTGAGCAAGTGCAAGTTCCTCGTCGGTTTATCCACGTACACCAGAAATTTGTAGTTAAGTAAGCGCTGACGTGGCGAGAGATCTTCCCTTTTTTGACCTCGTCCCTACTATTCATCTCCTAATATAACACTATTACTAATACGAAGAGCTCACTAATCAAAATTCAGGTCACTGATCGGGCACCCTCTCAGAAACTCCATTTTCTCCGTCATACTCCGGCACCGCCGTATCGCCTCCATGGATCCTACCAGAAGTTTCGTAAAAAATGCCAGACGTGTCGTTTTTAAGGTCCTGCCTTTAAGTTTCTTCTCCGTCTCATTTTCGAAATACCTCTTTATTTTGCTTCGTAGTTTGATAGCTTGTTCTTATGCATGTAACGCCGCATTGAGTTCGATAAACATATAAATATATTATTTGAATTTTTTACTGTTTATATGCACGTGGAATAATAATAATAATAATAATATATTATTCTACAGATTTCCGAACATGTGACGTTCATGCATTTATAGGATCTGAGTAAATTGTTTGTATTCTCTGTTTTCTGATGGTTTAGACTCCAATCGGATGCATGAGACGAGAGAATACTTGACGATTATTCAGAATTGTTATTGACAAAAAGATAAATGTTGTTGAGATTTTTTATTTTATTCTACAGTTAAATGCAATATGTCGCCGAAACATATATTGAATTTTATTAATTTTGTTAAAATAGATAAACTCAAATGGTTGATTTCCTCATTTGGCACGAACAAAATCCGATCATAGTTTTCGTGTTGCACATCTAATAAAATTTTCATTAATGAAAGTTATGGAACTTGTATTCTCTGAATTAACACTCTTTAGTCTTTATGGAGCCAGTCAGGCACAATTGAGAGTGATTGCACTACATTTATGTGAAGATTCTTTGGAATGCTTTCCACTTTCCAGATCATTAAATCATTACAGATTGCAATAGATGTAGTTAATTTGATAATTTCAGTGGCCCTTTTTCTTCTAGAGACCTTTTGTGTTGTTCTTCCTCCCTTCCCTTCTTCACTTGCGATGAGGCTCCAAAAAATATGATTTCGATTGTATAATTGATATTTGGGTGTTTCCATTTTGTATTTCATAGATAGGTACAGCAGTAGTTACACGAGATGATGGAAGATTGGCCGTTGGCAGGCTTGGAGCCATTTTTGAGCAGGTAAATTGAAGATCTTTTTTCATCATGGAGATTTGTTGGCTCTATTTCCAGTACTAAATATACTGAACAGAAACACTGGTATAACATGTTCTAATCAGCATCTCAGAGAAGTTTATCATTGAGCATTTATTGCTACAAATGGTCTGGGAAGACTATGATTATATCTGAGTTATACTGATATTTAACAACTTCCCATCTTTATTCTCTATCCCAGCTTGCCGAATGTGTTTTAGCTAATTGTCTTATGTTCTAATCATGCAGCTCGAAGTATTGAATTCTCAAGGCTTTGAAGTTATATTAGTGACATCAGGTGCTGTTGGAGCTGGCCGTCAAAGGCTTAGATACCGGAGATTGGTCAACAGCAGGTAAGGTGGTTTTGTTTTGCAATGAGTTTAACTTACTATTTTATGATACCTGAATATACTTCTAGTTTACTAAGCCTAAAATACGTTTGATCGGGTAAGCACAATCATGCTTTGCCGTAATGTGTATATTTCCTGAATACTGAGATTGCTTAGAAAGTTTGGCTAGTTAGCCTAGTTCGTGAGTCTCATGAACTATTTAAATATGTATGGCATTGGAGCATAATTTGACTTGTAAACCTTTTAACTCTTTTCTGCATACAATCAAGCATGTTTTCAGAGCCTTTGGTTTGTTGTGTAGAAGATTTCCATACGTTTTTTAGTCCCAATGTTATTACTTTTCTAGCATGTTATTTTTTAGGAAAATTCTCGACTATGTTCTTTTTAGACAACCTTTTTCTTGCCATATTTTGAGACATTGGCTCAATGTCAAATTGTCAACCCCTAACTCCAAAGCTAGAAAGCCAAAGCTAATACTTTGTTTTTTTAATAGTTTCAATTAGACATCACCCTTTACTAGAAGGTAACTCTGGTGGCAGCTTTAAAAACTGCTGCTTCAGTAGAACTGCTACACCCTCTCTTGTAATCCTTTAGTGAGTGAATACGAGAACCACGAATGATGTGTATTCTAACAACTAAAGTGCCTGAAGAAATTTTCATTAGTTTTTTTCCTTTTCGTTTAGGTCAGAGATTATGTTGATTCTTCAAAGATAGACCCGTGAATGAGCACAGTAGTTGTTAATTTATCCTACTTGAATGCTGGCGAGCAGAAATATTTAGAGCTTGCAGTTGTTTTGAGAGGGTCTTAGAGATGGATAGTATTTTTATCTTTTTGTTTCGGAAAATATTTTGCTCATTGCAAGTTTTAGTCTGCATCTACTGAAAAACTTAACAAGAGTCCGACCACGTTCATATATTCTTGCCACCTGGATAATTGCACTAATTCGTGCTCCTTCTGTCAGTTTTGCCGACCTGCAAAAGCCACAAGTTGAAATTGATGGGAAGGCTTGTGCAGCTGTTGGACAGAATGGTCTTATGGCCCTGTATGACAATCTATTCAGTCAGGTAAAAGTTGTCTATTCTACGATAAAATATCTTTAAGAGGATCTCGACTAACATGTACAATGACTGTAGTTGTTTCTCTGTATTTTTACAATTTTTGCATATCATCTTGGTCCTAGATATCTTCAATTCTGCATTGTGCTCATGTAGATCATTTCTTTTTCCTTGTTTCAGCTAGATGTGACCTCATCTCAGCTTCTTGTCACTGATAATGATTTCAAGAATCCAGAATTCAGAACACAACTATCCCAAACAGTGAATACATTGTTAAATCTTCGGAGTATTCCGATTTTTAATGAAAATGATGCTATCAGTACTAGAGGAGCCCCATATGAGGTATTTGACTTGGTTAGTTTTCTTTATTATCCGACTATCATGCTTAGTTTGGCATGTCAGATTTAAGGTACCTGAAGAATGGGAATTTTATGTAATGTTTAAAGATTTCTGACTTTAATTCTTTCTCACTGTTTGGAACGTGTATAGTAGACGTTCTTCAATTAGTTCTGGAGAATCAAACAGATCATTTATTCATATTATTTATTTATTTGTGCTGCAAATAAATAGCTAAAGGAGGGGTAAACCGGTGACCAAGGCTCCCATAGTTGGGATATGGAAAGAGCTAGATGTATGCAGCCTTACCCTGAAATTGAGAGGGTGGTTGGCTGGTAGCATGTATTTACCTCCCCACAAACCAGTTAGTATTGTGGTTTGGAGATTACAACCATTGCTAGGATTTGCATTTTGTTCGCCAAGAGTGAGTCTTAAGTTCTGGATCATCATGCTAATTTTCTCAATTTCCAAATCTCCTGGCAAAAATTATCAATCTTGGGGAGCTGAGCCTGATAATGGATTATCAAGGAGATAGTATACATTTGAATACTTATGAAACTTTAACCTTTTCTGTAGTTGATTTACTTGATTGTCCTTGCCCCAACCTATGACCCAAAGTAACAAATTTACTTCATTATTCAGGAACCCCGGACTTATTGGAGACTTAATGGATTATGTTATTGTTGTCGTTGTTGTGTATTCAGGAACCCGGACATGCAAATACATGTCCCCGTATTTAATTAATCCACTACTTAATAAAACTTACCTGAACACAGATGACAAAACTGGGAAAAGGAACCTACTCCTGCTTGGGATAAGACATATTTAACATATCCTCAGTATAACTACTTCCTTTGCAGGATTCTTCAGGTATATTTTGGGATAATGATAGTTTGGCAGCTCTATTGGCACTTGAGCTAAAGGCAGACCTTCTTGTGTTGTTAAGTGATGTTGAGGGCCTTTATAGTGGACCTCCTAGTGATCCACATTCAGTCCTGATCCATACATATGTAAAAGAAAACCACCAAGGAATCATATCTTTTGGTGATAAGTCTAGGGTTGGAAGAGGAGGAATGCATGCTAAAGTAAAAGCTGCTGTTAATGCTGCTGATTCTGGTACTCCAGTTATCGTAACCAGGTAACTCCATGTCACATGCTTACTGAAGCATAATTGGTTTTAATTAACAATTACAAGTTCCAAAGGATTTTGTGGAAGTTTGAATTTTGAGGAATAGCTTTACAATGAATGAATTGGACAAAAAAGATAGGACATGTACTTCTTTTCTCTTCAATGCATCCTGGCTTTTGAGATGTTGGAGGATCAGACCTGCTGTTTCTCTCAGTAGACAAAGAATTATATGTCTCCAATATTTTCATGTTAAAATGCTTTTCTGAGAAAATAATGCCAGTTCTTTCTTTAATATCCATCTTCTCATGTTACATAAAATATACATCTACCTGAGATTCCTACTGATCTTTCTATCCATCTTCAAGTGGTTTTGATGCAGATAACATCATGAAGGTATTAGGTGGATGGCGTATTGGTACTCTCTTCCATAAAGATGCATATTTGTGGGTTTCACACAACGATATTGGTTCACGTGACATGGCAGTAGCAGCTCGAGAATGTTCTAGAAGACTTCAGGTCAATAAATGAAATCGTGTCCTTTTGTTATGTTCCAATAACTTCTTAACTTGGTTTGAAAAAAAAAAAAGATTCACGGGGAAACTAATATTATAATTATTACATTTAGAGCATACCTTCACATGAAAGGAGGAAAATCTTGTTGGACATTGCTACAGCACTGGAGGAAAATGAAAGTTTAATAAAATCTGAGAATGATGCTGATGTTGCAGCAGCGCACAAGGCCGGTTATGAGGAGTCATTAATTTCACGTTTACTTTTGAAGCCTGGGAAGGCAAGTGCTCACCGGTCCATTCATAAACCACAAAATTTTATTTTTCTTCTTTTGTTATCTATTGATTATGTTGGAACAATTCTGAACTAGGCCTGGTTTTATAATTGTATAATCTTGTTTCTCTGCTCTTCAATGGTTCTTTCAGATCCTTGCTCTTGCAAAATCAATTCGTAAAATTGCTGATATGAAAGAACCAATTGGTTGCATTTTGAAGAGAACTGAGGTGAGTTTAATTCACGTTAAACTATGCTCTTAAAGACATGCACATAATGAATATTATCCATCTTTCCCTCAATGCCGAAGCTATATGTACTACTCTTGGATCATCAATTTTTTGAAGTTGTGATAATTATGAAGTGAAAGATCATACTCATCTGCCAATCTTTGCTCTGACTAATATCTTTCAAACTCTAGTTATGATGTAATATTTTCAAGTCAATTTTGATTTTGCAATCTCACTTTAAGACTGACCTTGTACTTCAAAGCAGATGAGTCAAATTAACTGAATAATACCAAAGATAGCCTGGAATGACTCAAACCAAATTGTAAGAAGAAATATTGGAAACAAGACACTTTGAGTACAAGCCTTTCAATACTTACAGTTTGACATTTTGTTAGAACTTGGTTTTTTGTACACTGTTTAATGGTTTCTACGACCTTGCATTTTTGCCTCATGCGAAATGTCTACATCTTTTCTTACATGTTTTTAGGCAATATATTTTCTGACACTTTGCATTCAGCTTGCAGATGGACTTATCTTAGACAAGATATCGTATCCGATGGGTGTTCTACTGATTGTTTTCGAATCTCGACCTGATGCACTTGTTCAGGTAATTCTGGCACCTTGTACAATCTGATCCTTCCACTTCTTGATATACAACAACAACAACAACAATGACAAACCCTTAATCCCAAGTAATTGGGGTCGCCTCCCAGCCTCCCACTTCTTGATATTATGTTTTTTTTTGAAAAAAAATTCCTTAGCTGAAGCTTAAGGCAACAAAGATCAGGAAAAGGAGCAAGTGTTGGATAAGGAAATTGGGAAGACTAGTTTCTTGAACCACCATAGTTAATTGGAAGTCAATATTCAGTGCCTTAATATTCATCTTCATCATATCATGCATTGAGATCGTGATCTTTTCATGCTGTTCCTTTCACAAAGAGCTAGCCTATTTCTCGTACTTATTGCTAGTGTGACAATTATACACCATATTAAAAGTCAGCACCCTCTGAGCGGCTTTACCAGCTTATTTTGAGTCTGTATAATGTTTCACTGAGCTCGGGCCTGGATCAAACTGCTTGCTATAGATAGAGGAACTTGAAGCTGATGGAAATCAATCATTGACCTTCACTATTTTAACATGTTAATGTTTCTGTTTTACATATAAATTAGTTTCTCTCAAACTGAATGAGCAGATTGCTTCACTAGCAATTCGAAGTGGGAATGGTCTGCTGTTGAAAGGAGGGAAAGAGGCCAATCGCTCAAATGTTATACTGCACAAGGTTTGAGTTTACAGGATTTAGTCAGAAATTTTACAGAGACTCGCGTCTTACATTTGAGTATTTGTTGCAGATCATTACCTCAGTCATTCCAGATACTATTGGTAAAAGACTTATTGGATTAGTGACTTCAAGAGAGGAGATACCTGAACTACTCAAGGTGCAAAAGCCGAAAGTAACATGCATAATTTAAATGTTTTATAAGATATTGGTTCTGATAGATTTTTTTCCAGCTTGATGATGTGATAGACCTTGTGATCCCTAGAGGAAGTAATGAGCTTGTATCTCAGATAAAGGAGTCTACAAAAATTCCAGTGCTGGGTCATGCTGGTAGGTGAACAACAAAAGCCGCCTTTAGTTTGTTTTCTATATTGATACATTCGACTGAAGCACTCTATGATGCTTGTATTTCCTTATCAGATGGAATTTGCCACGTTTATGTGGACAAGTCAGCCAACATGGATATGGCGAGACGGATCATTATTGATGCAAAGCTGGACTATCCCGCTGCTTGTAACGCTATGGTTATTTCACTTATCACTGTTTTTCTCTCTAGCGCGTCAAGTTTATTATTTAGAGTTCCCAACTCATGATGAAACAATTTCATTTGATACCAGTCCTTGTTTTGTGTGTTAAGGAAACAATTCTTGTGCATCAAGACTTAACAAATACCGATGGGTTTCAAGAACTCATTTTAGAACTCAAACATGAAGGTATTACTTCTCTATTCACAAAAGTGCTATATGTCAAAAAGATTTCTTTACATTCATGTCCCTTCGTTTGCATTCTCAACTCAGAATTTATTTCACCCCATTTATCAAGCCACTAAAGTACCATATCTCGGCAATCTGAATAAAATGTCCCAAAAATTTAAAGTTTTATATCTAAATAAACCTCGAGGATTGAAGTGAACTTTCCCTTCACTTAAATCAACAAAGGAGGGGAAGAGAAGAAAAGTTTCCTCACTGTCCATTCTACGGTCGCAGGAGTTACTTTGTATGGGGGACCAAAAGCGAGTTCCTTATTCAATATTCCCCGGGCGGAATGCTTTCACCATGAGTACAACTCAAAGTCTTGTACAATTGAAATTGTTAAGGATCTGCAGGGTGCTATTGATCACATACATAAATTCGGAAGGCATGTTACACCTCTCTCTTCATGATAGTATGGTTTTCTGGGAAAATGATTACATTCTAACTCCTTTTTTCTGTCTTCCTCCTAACAGTGGCCATAGTGAGTGCATTGTTGCAGAGGATCAAGAAGTAGCAGAAGATTTCCTACGTCGAGTTGACAGGTATAGTGCAGTCTCTTTAGTTATATGTATTGTATGAACAAGTTCATATGCTATACTCACATTTCACATTTGTGCTAAACCGTTGAATGTCTTAGACCTCATAAAAAAACCGTTGAATTCTTACGTTTTCATAGCTTCTGCGAAAGGTAAGTATGATTTCTTGTGGTTATTAACAGTGCTGCAGTTTTTCATAATGCAAGCACACGATTCTGTGATGGGGCACGATTTGGACTCGGGGCTGAGGTATGTGCTTTTTTTCGGAAATGATTTCGTACTAGTCGCATGCTTGGTTTTGAAGCATGCAACCATATTTGATTTGATGACTAAAAAGAAGAATTGGTATCTGGTAATTTAAAGGTTGGCATAAGTACAAGCAAAATTCATGCTCGAGGACCGGTAGGAGTTGAAGGTCTGCTGACCACTAAATGGTATATTCTTAATTGAAGTGTTTGTTTCTTGTTTCCACATATATATATATATATATATATATATATATATATCAAATGCGCACAAGTTTTTTGCATCCTATATATTTTATTTCTGCACATTTTTCTGGCGCTCAATACGTTTATATCCTAATTTCTTCATTTTTTTGTGATTCCAGGATTCTCAGAAGCAACGGGCATGTTGTACAAGGTGATAAAGGGATTGAATATACTCACAAGAATCTCGATACGAATAGCGTGTAGAAATAATTCACTATCTAAACTAAACCAATGATTTCTGTTGTTGTCTTTTGAAATTGATTACTTCTAGATCATTGTTTTTCTTTCTTTTTTGCCAAGTAATTAATTCTTAGATCATTGAAACTTGATACTCTGGGCCAAGTTCTCAATTTATGTGCTTAAAGATCACTTCCAAAATTTTATCTACTGGAAGTTAGACAAGATCTTGTTCATTAGCTGATAAAGCTTCATAAATATAAGAATAGCAGATTAACAATTATACACTTTGTGCTTATACTAAATGACCTGACTATTGAGATTAGTTCAGTACAATGCTGTCATCATCGGAACCGGACTCAGAATATTGAAGATATTGGTTTCTCTGATGCTCTATGCAGAAGCGTTCCAAGCCCTTTCTCCTGTTTCACAGAAACAGAAAGCCACAATTGCTAAAGTTTCAGTGTTCAATCAACTTCTTAAGGGTCCTTAACCACCCTAAATACTCTTCTGTCTCCTCGATAAAAAAGCTGGCAATTTTCGATGCAAGTCCTCTATTCTCAAGATATTTCTCCAAAGCATTTCTCAATTCTTCACTTAAATTCCTGTAAAACCAGAGCATTTGCACAGAATGTAAATAAAAATTATCAGCAAGAATCGAACAAACCCGAGCTTCACACTGTAGCTTTCGAAGATTTTGGCGGCCGGAATGGAACAAACCCGAGTTTTATGTGCTGATTCTCTGCGAATTACAAGGTATGATTTTGCCTGGGTGGGTTGAATTCAATTATAACCCTCTTTAGTAGGGGTGAGCAAATTCGGTTTTTGCCGAATTCCGACCGAATTCGAATTCAATTTGGCAATTTGAATTCGGTAATTCGGTCAAGACCGAATTCGAATTGGTCGAATTTGGGACGAACTCAGTTTGATTATTTTTGAATTTGGTGTGCCGAATTCGAATTCACATTCACATTCACATTTTTTAATAATTAAATATTATTATTATATAATAAAAAATATATATATATAATTAAATATTATTATTGAATTTTTAATAATTAAATATTATTATTAAATAATTAAATATTATATAATTAAATATATTATATAATAAAAAATATACACTCCAATTCGGCGAATTCGGTCGGCACCGAATTCCGAATTCACCAATTCGGTCATTTCGAATTCGGTGAAATCGAATTCGGTCGGTTTTTTGAGGTATGAAAAAATGAAAAAACCGATTCAATTGACCGAATTGGCGAATTCCAATTCAGTGCTCACCCCTACTCTTTAGGCTCTCGTTTTTTATCCCCGGGAAGTGAGATGCTATTTGGACTCTTGGAAGGCCCAAAATTTTTATGGTCTTGGGCCGTCAGGTAATGGATGGGCTTCTTTCACATGAGATTCTTTTAAGCAAGATGTGAGATGTCGATAACTTAAATCTCATTTTTTTTTTCACCAAAAAAAAAAAAAAAATCTTATATTTTTTTTTAATGGAGCAAATCTAGTTGGAAGAGATCTATCTTTTACTTTTTCTTACCTTAAAAGAGATTAATTTTAAGTCGGTGAGGCCCTCACTTGATGTACTTGCGATAAACAATTTTTTTTTCCTGAATGGAAAAGAAGGTGCAAGTATACTTGAGATAAACTCACCGAATGGAAGAAAGAATAATTGGGAATTTATTTGATTTCTGGCTAGTACAAACATTTTGAAAAGTGTGCAGTTTGAGAAATAAATGTACTAAAACAACCTAATTCTGACTAAAAAAACATGTATAAGTCAGAAAAAAAAATAGCCTAGCCAAACAAGCTGAAGGACATGGTGCTAACTTGATTACTCGCTAATAGAAGCTCTTTAACTACTACTTATAGTAGCTAATTTGACTTTGCTTATTTAACAAATTTCCTGAGCCTCTTCATCCATAGAAAATCTTCCCTTCGTGCTTTGTTAACCATGTATTTGTACAAGAAAGCAACAATACTAGTTTTGATCCCTCTGGTTTCCAGATACTTTAACAAAGACCGTTGCAGCTCTGGATCTAATAGCCTGCAACAGAGAAAGAAACACATATAACTAGGTAATATATACTATAGTAACTATAATGTAGATAAATCTTTAAGCATGTAAAAAAGATCTACTTATTTTGTGCAAAATTAAATATTTTCACTCTTTTTTTAGAAAAAAAATGAGGGGAAAGGGCATTCGATCGTGCAACACGCGGGGTCGAATGCTACACCACATTGCTAGCTACTCTGGCGAGTAATATTTTCACTCTTAATGTGACATATACTATATGCAATTCAAGCATGTGTATATTAATGATCTATTCATTCAGTCAAATGAAATGGACTATTTATAGGGTTTATTCTCGCTCTTGATAACCAGGCAATATAGACTTTATGTATTTTCCAGCATTTATATTAATGATCTACTCAGTTCCGTCCAAAATTGAATATTTAGGGCCTATTCTCACCCTTGATAACTAGGTTATACTATACATAATATATGCATATTCAAGCATGTAAAATGATCTACTGGCCTCTTCTTACTTATAGTGACATCCATTTTACTATGATTTTAGCTTAAACAACTGGGAGAGCTGTTTTTGAGAAGCAACCAACTATTGCTTAGCAATATATATATTTTTTAGTTTAAATCTGCAGAAGGCCCTTCTTATTAGCAAGGAAGTTTCAACACTTGGTAAGAAACCCTTAATTATAGACATTTAATAGGAGTGGAACCGGACCATTAGTCCAGGACACAAACAACCTACCTCAATCCTTGCAGATGAGGAGTCCACATCTTCCAAAATGGCCAGATTGGATTGTTTGTGTTTTGGAGGTGGGACAAAACCAAATGGTCTGGTTCCATCTCCCAATTTTCCTATTTAATGGAGGGAGGAAATATGTTTGCAAGAGAAAGAAGGCAAAAAAAATCATTTGTTCCCGTGTATCTTCTCATTTCTTGTACCCAACCAATTATAATTTGTCATGTGTATATATAATTGGAAGTAATGTCCATATAGCGAATTCTGATTGTTTGGGTACTGAGACATACACGAGAACGGACGATTTTCACCCGAAAAAAGAACCTGAAGGAGGAAGTTAGTAAAAAACTTACTCGAAATCAGTACAACCGTAATATTTCTGGCCACTGAATTCAGGATCAATGCGTTCCTCAATTGACATCTTCTCGATAAAAATCTCCTCTGCCGAAGCAAGCATCTCGAATTTTAAACTGCTTCCATCCATCTTGCGAATTATCGCAGTTATAGTAACGGATGGAAATTCTTGATCACCATCTTTGGAGATATTCCTATCGTCAGTTTCATCACTATCAGAAGAGTAACTATTGCTATCGCGGCCCTTATCAGAGAGTGAATCATTGCCCTCATCATCACTGCCGCTGTTGTCACTGCTACTATCATCATTTTTCGCCTCCAAATCTTCCAGCAGTATATGAGGCATTTCGACCTTAATTTCAATTGTCTCGCCTGAGAATTCCCTTGTTAAGGTAATGGTTCTTTCACTAGGGTCGTCTTGTATTGTGAATGGGAAAGAAGATGGGCATGGAGGCACCTTATTCGCAAAACCAACAACCATATCATCAAATTACAACATAATATATGGAATTATGTAATCTCAATGGAAGAAAGTACTAGTACTCGATCTGGTTATGGTTCTCAGCACATGCTCATGCAATACAGTAATTTGATTTTTAATCTTACAGTAAGTTATTTTCTCTTACGTCCTTCGTCCCAAATTAATTGTTGCATATTAATGAATGGTTAGCATTTTTTGGGGTCAAGTTACCAAACAATGGTCTGGCTTTGAATATAAATAATGTTATATTTATTTAATTAATAAAATCAAAGGTATTAAAAAAATATTGCCTTAAATTCTCATATATCTCGAAGGCAACTAATTTGAGACCACTAATTTAATTTGGTACAACCGATATTTAAAAATGTCTATTTAAAAATTAAAAATTAGTTATTCTCTTATACTTTTATAGTAAAAAAACCCTAATAAAATCCGCTAGTGTTACAAAGAATTTTTTTCTTCTTAAAAATTGTTTGAGAAAAAAATGTGTATAACGCCTTAATCAAGAATACCTGTTTTCCAAACCCTGACATCTGAGCAGATTTGATTTGGGTTCGTAAGACTTTGCGGAGACTCTTATCGACAAGCTTTGGATCAATAGCCACGTCAGTGGAATAGTGGTGCGACGTTTGATCTATTAGGTTAAGAGCCGTGAAGATGGAGCCACGGTTCAATGATCGTGCGGATGAGATTGCTCGAAAAGCAAGAGGAAGAACAGATGTAGATGCTTTCTTTATCATCATCGACATAGCCATCTTCTTTTTCTTTCTTTTTTGTATTGCCGAAGATACACAAATTCACAAGTTTAAGGTTTTATACATACATATTGTTCCTGCTTGCTTATCAAGAAATTAGCCTTTTAATTATACTCAATCACTCAATACATATCCGGTGAAGATTTTCTATGATTTATATATTTTTTTGGAAAATGCTTTACTACTAGAATTTTGGGGATAGAAACTCTAAACTCCTAAATTGAGGGTGTTAAATGACTATCTTACCCTCTGCTAGTATAAGGGATTCACCCAACTATAAGGGCAAAAAGGTCCAAAAAAATATTTTAGTTAATGTTTTAGCCAATAATTCTAGTAGCCTAGCAAGGTCCTATTTTTTTTTTTGGGTTTGATCACAAGGTGTCTTAGATAGTACAACTAGATTGATTCTCACTCATAAAGGCTCGACCCATTAACGAGTAAAATACTGACCAAAAGTTTTGTCTCCAATATGAGTAGAGTTTGAACTTCTAACTCTGGTTAACCAGAGTGTCAAACTACTCGAACCAATCAACTTTAGTTGGAATGAGTCATAATTTAAGATTTGTTTATATGAATCTTATGATTCAAAATCAATTGAATAATCACAAACCACATGATCCAGTGAACCTGATATATATCAAAGGTTAGTTCTGATATGGATCAGGTTCATTGGACCATGATGTGATGATGTGATTAATTCTGAATCACATGGTTCATATATACCTGATCCATATCAGAAAAATCCAATATCAAAACTATTCATAATTGAACCTGATAAGTGCAGTTCTAAATAAAAGAAAGAATGAAAAGGCTAGGTATCGCTAATTCAATCTCGTGTAGGTTTGGGCTTGATCCAGTTCCTTCAGAATGGCTCTTGGCGATTTTTAGTTGTACAAAGAAACTTTTCTTGATCTCTTTACTAGTGAGCGAAGGAAATTATCCAACAATCTAAAGAAAAGCCCAATTGTTATGAGCCCATAACAAAGTTTGGTTTTAGAACAGGCTTTCTGCCCAACCAGTTGCTAGTTTGCCATATGGATATGATGAATCCAAACATGACTTGGTCTACAAGGAAATTCTTTTTTTTTCCTTTCATTTTGATATTCTATTCACCTTAAAATTGAATGTCCACTTCCACATAGACATTTAATTTGAGATAAAATAAGTACATCCAAAGTGGATGTATCGTATAGGTATAGAATCTCTTCTTTGGTAAAACGGGTCGGTCTATCTATTTTGCCCTACCCCATCACGGGCAGTCTTAAACGAGGCGGGATGGGCCAGCTCGTGCTTAGGCTGGTCAGCAAAGGGTTGTTTATATATGCCCAGTGAATACCCACGGGCAAACGAACTGATCTGCGGGGGAAAAAAAATATTATTATAAGGTAAATCACGTAAGTACGGTTTTAAGGTTGAAAAGTAACTTTTCATATCGGTTTTTTTTTGTGGATCAAATTGGTTCTTTTGATGGTGGGGTTTAATGCTAGGCTATTAATAGCTGAAACTCCTGTAAATATCATGCACGCATGCTCTTTCTAAAAATATATACCACTACAACTCTTTATTAGAGGGTAAAAAATCGTCTATCCCCGTTCTGTATCCCCAACGAATAGATATTTGCTACGTGTATATTTTTCTTCGTGAGTTTCATTATTTCTTTCAGGTTATAATTTTTTAATTAAAAATTTAATACATATCATTTTTTTATTAGTGGGAACAAGGAAAATGACACCAAAATAGGGATAGAGGATTCCTAACCCTATTAACCCTATTAGAGATGCATCAACATTCTTAATTTTCACACATCTCCTATACTAATAATTAAGACATGGTATATTCTCCAAGTGGAGCCATTATAAGTTGGCTTTCCCTTTTCACTATATGGTCCCTAAAGGCTAAATCATACACCTTTAGTATTAAGACATTCTTCCTTAATACTATGTCAATGTATTAATATTAGAATTGTGAAACAAGTTCACAGGTTGGCAACTTCCTGTTTGCCATGGTAGGCAGTGACGGATTTAAGGGGTAAAAGGAGATGATCACCCCAATATTTTAAAAAATATTACATTTTTATGCAAAAAAAATCCGCCTTCAATATTTTTTAAAAATATTATTACATTGCTCCCTAAACAGAAATTTCCGAATCCGCCCTGAATGGTAGGGTGCTCGAATTTCAACTTGATCCCAACAAATATAACTCCATTTGTGAGCATTTTGCCCTACCTAAACCCCACTCTAATTTGTAGGAGATTTACTAGTGTTATCTAATGGAAATGGGATGCTGATTTATGAGGTTTGGCGGTGGCCGACAAAGTATAAAAGAGAAGGACCGGCAGAATAACCATGATGTTTTACCTTTAGTTAGCTGCATTCTAGAGAGTAGAGAGCATGAATGACTCTGATTTCATATTATTCAAGTCGTAGAAGTTGTAGAATTTTCGAAAAGTACTCAAAAAATATAATTTTATTCAAGTTGTAGAAGTTGTAAATATTTTCATAAACTATCTGAGTGTAACATACTCGTGAAGATAAGCTTTGAAGCACCTCCCTGCAATATTATTGCTTTGGATCCAAAGTTGTCCTAAAAAAAAAAGCTGATGTGTAGTGACAATGATGCAACTTTCCCTTTTGGTCGTTCCCTTACATTACACTCCACATTATACTTGTCTAGGGGTTCCAAACTTCTGTATCCTTCTTCAATCCAAAAAACCTCATTGATTGATCACTGCAAATGGTCCCATTAATGGACTTTGCCACCCTTCACTTTCCCTTTTTCGACTTTTGATACAGATACATTGCGGAATATGTATTTGTACATAAATAATACATATACGAGCGTTGAATTTTTAATTAACGATTGAGAATACTCGTTCTTTTACATCATTGTGAAAAATATTGCACGTGCATATATATGCTCATCTAATAAAAAAATCAGTCGTTAAATCAACGCACTTAATGACTAGAAATGTGTTTTGCACATGCTGACAAGACACATGTTTCACATCAAATCTAAATTGCTAAGTGACACTATCGAATTTATGTATCCATAAATTTTCACTAGAAAAAACAAAATAGAAGAATTGGTTCCAATAGAATTTCTATAAAAGATAATTGTTTGTAATGGAAGATATAGAGTCAAAATGAATCAATAATTGAATGACTAAAGAGACACCCTTAACTCGTTCTTGCCGTAACTATACAATGTCTTTTATTTTTTTTTGGAACTATTTCCCTTTCCTTATTCTAACAAAAAAACTTATTTTTCTTTTCATATTTTTGTCACCAGAAATATTTAAATCTCGAAATGGAATTTGGTTACAAAAAGTCATCTTTGAACATCGAAGTTTCAGAGTTAGTTTTTTTAAAAAAATAAAAAATTAATAATAATTTAATATAAACCTAGTCAAATGAAGCCTAGCTCTGACCATGGAAATTTTCTCTTCTTGAAGTAATATTTTTCTAGAATCAATAATGAGCCAGAAAACTTCATTACAACATCAAATAAAAAAACTTGTAATTGACAACTGGGCAGAAGTTTCAAAAAATATTTATGTTGGCCACCCATGCAAATCACACCACAAGATTCTAATGATACCTCTTGATTTATAAAGTACTTCACTTATTGTACTCGAACACTTTCGTGGCCCTTTAAACTTTCTTAAACAACAAAATTTATAGCTTTCTCTTACTTCACGTATGTTATAAAATAGATGGAATTTTAAAATAAATTTTACCATGAGACTAAAATATAAATTAAAATAAATAAATAAAGACGAGAAATATTAGAAGAGAGCTTCTATATTATTTCATATGTACATTACATCAATAAAAGCCCTCTATTTTATAGAAAATATGTAGATTACGAATCATTTCATAAATGATAGATCATGATGTGCAGATTATGTATTTCTTGTAATTCCTATATCAATGAATGTTTAAGGTATCATATTGAAAAGTTACGAAGAAAGAACTCCTAACTTAATATTTTACATATTTCATACCAACTTGCAAAATATATAACTTATTAGTACTCCACATGGTATTCATCAACAAAAAAAAATTAGTACTCCACATGTTCATTGAACCCGCATCCATGAGGTCGTTTTCATATATCCAATCAAACAAAGTTTTTTAATTTTTTTTTCCATCAAGGCAACTTGGGCTTGTTAGGTATTTATTTATTTATTATCATAATTAGTTTATTATCATAATTAGTTGACTTGATGTGTATGTTGCTTTCGATTAGCACTGTCTCAGCGGAGCCCATATTCTGTTCCATTTATTATTTTTTCTATTGTCCAAGTGTCATTATTTTTAACTGTATTTGTACTGAAACTCAAAAATAGTTGCTATACTAATGAGCCAAAAAAAAAAAAAGGGGGGTGGTTGGGAAATCGGGCAACTAACAAAGTCTTTTGAGTTGTGTAAAAATATAAATTACAACCAACAAAACCCTAAAAAATATAAGTATATTACTGAAAATATAAATTCCATTGACTTTTTTTGGCCAGAAAAATGTCCAAATCATCAATAGTCCTCTTAAATTATTTATACATGGCCGGCTACTAAGAGAAATAAAGAAGATTAAGAGAGATCAGAGAGAGAGAGAAAAAAAAACAAGTCCAAAGGTGATAATGGAAGCGATCTTGAAGCTCCTGGGGAGCGCGCATGCGCTTCTTCTTATCTTCTTCCAGGATCTGCCTTCACCTAATACCACCAGCTCCTTAGAATTAAGATATAAGACTAATTACTTTTTACATACATTAATCTAAATAACCATTTGAGATAGTATCGACAAGACATTGATCTAGTGATTAATATTGAAACCTAAATATTAGAGCATAAAATTGTCTGTCCCAAAATCATATACCCTTCATTGTCTCACCATTAAAAATGTGACACATGTATAATCATCCACATCACAACCACATCATATATTACAACATGCTCCTAATTTCTCTGTCTTTCTACCTCTTATTCTCTAAGTGGGACATGTAACACTTTTCTTATGGTAGAATAGGGAAATTAGGAGCATGTTGCAATTTTCTTATGGTAGAATAGGGAAAGAGATAGGGTTCTGGGACAGACAATTTTCTCCCAAATATTAGAGGTCTTGAATTCCCTTCCAAAAAGAAAAGAAAAAAAAGAACCGTTTGGGAGAGTGAACCACGTAAAAGTCGAAGACAAAATCTCTAGAGAGAAACTTCAACCTACTAATTAAAGCCAATCTGGATCCTACGCGGAATAACTTTTTTCAATATATACGGAACGTCTCAGAATAGGTGTTCTTAGCCTTAAATAATGTATTCGTTTTAAATTAATTTTAACCGTAAAAAATTTAATCCAACGGATAAGAAAAATTTAGTACGTGCGAAATTACTGTACTGAAGCCAGCATCTATTAAAGCATGCCATCATCATAAAAGCATGCGGATTGTAGAGAAAATATTAATGTTATAGTAATTAATTAGCGCTATAGACGCATCAAAATTAGGGATGGTAATGGGCAGGTGAATTGAAGATATGGATTAGTCTAAACTGGTTGGGTCAGGGATTTTCCTGTTCAAGTTGGGGGTGGACGTGGGGGTGGGGATGAATTTGCCCGTCCGGGTGAAATAATATCCCCGTTCCACCTCATATGACCCATCTAAAATACTAAATAGAAGTATAAAATAACTATAAAATGAAATAGACGTCTAATTTGGAGGAGATCGTGTGAATCAAATTCTTTTTGGGAACTCCTCCTAAAAATATATATATGGTGATGTTGAATCTCCTAATAGGATTGAGAATGTTAGGAAGTCTTGCAGTAATTTGTTTAATGAGTACAAGTCAAAAAATGAGAAACAACCAAATAGACCAACAAGTTTTTCGACTTCTCAATCTTTAATTCTTGGGAAGAGGTCACATATTTTGCAAAGTGATCTATATTATGTTGTTGGGCAGCAAATTAGCGGTGTCTACAAACTAGTACTTATCATTTAGTAAGCAAACTATTATCAGTTTAGATTATGTTGTTTCATTCTACAGGCATTAGATATTTTATTTTACAATTCTATATTATTTTTTTTTCAAGGTTCTATTTGGGAATTTTTGTAACAAAAAATCACTATTTTTTTCTAGTAGAGATTGAGGCTCCACTGGGACGAAGGTGGGAATTTAGGGAAAAAATTCTCCACTTTTCCCCAATTGGGGATGGGATGCCATCCATCCACAGTGATAGAATTGGGCCGGGAATGGGGATAGATGGAAGAGGCGGGATTGGGGCATGAGATCATGGTATCCGCCCCACCCGACCCCATTGCCATCCCTAATCAAAATACTGCAAAAAAATTGTTTATCCTCCTTGTGTATATTCTAATTCCTATACCTCATCACTTATAATTTGTCATATGTATATATAATTGGAAAGAAATATCCACATAACAAATTATTAAGTAATTGATAAATGTATAAAAGTATGTATGAGTATAGACGATTTTCACCCAAAAAATACAAATAAATCGATCTCGGCTGCTCATTTCCTTAACTATTGATCCGAGTCACCAAATTATACGGCAACTGATTTGGTTTAGAATTTGGAAACGTCTCAATATTTTGATTTATTAATGATCTAACTTTTATTATTTCCAATCGTCAAATACAGATTTATTAATATATGGATCTTTTCATTCATCACTTTTATTCGTAACGATGATTACAATCAACTCATATAGTTAGATGCTTTCACAATTTTTTTTTATCTTGGTTAATATGAATAAAATGGAGAAAATAATTTTTGCCACAAAAATATATCGATCTAACGTCGAGGTAAGAAAGTTAGCTGGTCGAATATTTTATTCACACTTATAATTCCTCTTTACAAGATTATTTACACTTAAAAAAAATAATGTCTCAACCAAATATGCGTTAGTGAAACAAAGTGCCCTGATGTGTAGGCAGGGATGTGTCAATAGAACACGGGGCATGAGGCAAAATTCAATTGGAGGCTTATATTGAAAAAGCATTTTGAAAAGTTTAAAAAAAAAAATTAATTTGTTGGCTGCAAAATTACTTTAAAGTTTGTTTCTGTTTCCTGACTGCTCCTGACAGTGTAACCTCAGTCGGGCCATGATTCTTGGCTTGACCGTTTTCCAGTGAGACTTGTAATGAATCTCAATTAGAATCCAAATACAATTTTAATATGGCTGTGCCTAGTATTTTTCCAGATGGTTAAGTAGGGTTTAGTTTATACTCAACAATCAACATCTCACTCCCAAAAAACAAAAAATGGTCGGCGGGGAGTCACTAAATTTTAATTGGAAAAAGGTTCAATTTAATTGACTGGGATTGGCTATTTGAGGTTTTATCTAACTATTTTTTTTTGTCAACTGGTGAGGGGTACACTCTATTCACTTCTTTTTTATGTTATGATTTCTTACCAACAATTGTAGAACTAAAAAGTATTCGTGTTCTGCCAAAAAGAGAGAGAGTATAATATGATCATTTTTTCTCCAAGTACATCTCTCTTTCAAATATATGTTAGAATACTCTTTGCCATTTCCATTTCTCATTTCTAAAGTATATGCTTTTATACTTTAAAATATATGTTTGTTATCTGTCAAGTGATGTATATTTAGTATATTCGAGAGAACATTAAATTTTATAGTACATATCTTTTAGTAATGTATATAGTATATTACATACATATAATAATATTATTGGATTAAAATAAATTTATGAATTTAGATTAATCATGTTGTTCTACATATAATAATTTTATTAGTGTGCTGAATAATATAGTAAAAAATTTAAAGTCACTTAAGAGTAATAATTATTACATATTTTTAGACACTTTTGTCAAGTTCGCCAAATTTTTAGATCTCTACTGGATTTGGACAAAAAATATTTGAACACAAATATAAATAATAAAAAAAAAAAAGGGATTTGACCCACGTACTTAATTTTTTTAAAGAACAATTAGAAAAACAAATTAAAAGAAAAAGGGAGGAAAGCGATCGACCCACACTCCCGCCCGGTACGTGGGGCTTGGAATCCCACTGAGGAATCATTAAATCGGAAAATATTAATACAGGATCGTCCTTAGACTAACTCCACATTCCTCTCACATGAATTAAGACGAGAGCTACTTTGCAGCTAACCTTCACTCTAATTCATGTAAGAGTGACGTGGGGTAATCCTAAAAGGACCGATCCATGACAAAGTGAGCCCATTAAATCCGACTTAGGGACAAACTTCGAATCCGAAAAGGGCAAAATAAGCAAAAGTTATATAAATATTCATCAAAAAAAAAGAAAGAAGCTAAAGTTATAAACGGGGGACCACCTCCACCTGGACCACCTATACTACAAGCAACAATATTACTCCTAATTTCTTAATATAAACGTTTAGACATGTAGTGTAAAATGAAAAAGTATAAATAAGTTGTCTTATTTTAGACAAAATATAAAAATTAATCTCTTAAGTATTAATAATACTAACTTTGTTTAAAAGAGTAATATTAATATTTTAAATAAATAAATAATTTGATTTATTTTTCTTAATTTTTACTCCCTCCATTCCTAAATATAAGACTCTTTAGACAATTTGAGAAAATTAAGGAAGTTGTCATTTTCACATAAACTTCCAATATTATCCCCCACCCTCCCTCTCTCTCACTTCTTTGTCATAAAGAAAGGAAAATATTGAGGGTATAATTGGAATAAATTATTGACAACTAATAAAACAACCTTAAACGACAATTAATTTGGATACCTAGATATCTCCTAAACGACAATTAATAGGGAATGGAAGGAGTACTATTTTCCTACCTGTATTATATAATGGAGGATGTAGTAGTAGAATGCACCGCTACACGTACACCCTACTAGCAGTATTTGTATATTCCTACTACTACGTCAATCTCCACTTCTTCAAGTCGTCATCCTGAACCTCTCTAGCTTCCTTCTCCTCCCTCGCTCTGCATTTCTCCGACTATTCTGGTACCGGCATCACAGTTCTCGCCACCGCAGTGCCGTAAATTTGAAGCTACAATAATGGAGGCAAACGAGTATGAAATTTCTGGACTTCCAATCCTCTAGAGCTTCGGACGTTTCTATATGTTCGGTAATTCACTTCTACGAGAAATCCTCCTGGATCGAAGTCGGAATTATGTGTGAATACTTGTTTTTTTTTGGAGTTTTTTTTATGAATTATAGAGATTTGAAGAGTTTTTTTTTCTCAATGATTTGCTTGTAACATTGTTTTGTTTTATTGATACTACTCCTGATTCTTCTGTTAAATTCTCGTTGTGTTCACTGCGACATGATAACAATTCTCGATTTGAATATACGTGTGAAGAAGTCGGAGTTATGTATATTCACTTGTTTTCTGGAATTGATTGATGAATTATAGAGATTCGAAGAGTATTTATGTTTTAGTAATTGACACTCCTGATTCTTCCGTTAAATTCTCGTTGTGCTCCATGATTACGGTTTGTGATTTGAATATGCGTTGAATCTCAATGATGAGTCCTATAATTTGTGTTTTAAGCCTGAGCGAATGATGCAGAATGGAAACATATGAACGGCAACATTACTGTGCCAATTTTATGTTTTCGCGACTACTTATTTACCAGTTATAGGTCAATGTCATTCAATACTATGGGTTAATGTATTTTAGGAAGCACTTTATGTTTGAAATCAGTCAATTATAAGAGGTTTATTTTGTGGGAAAATACTCAGAGAAACTGCAGCTTCCTCAATTATGTAGAGTTTGATGACTTTGATGTAGAGTTTTTGCTTATTAGTTCTTCTAGTCAATTATTCAACTGTGAATCCGGACGAATAAGATCTTATTTTACATTTAAATTAAATCTAAGCTTTCAGCTAATTAGGTAATTTGTTTCTTTTATTTCTACTGCAGTTTGGTTGCAAAAACTTAAAAGAGCCCGAACTGAAGAAAGGATTTACGCTTGGAGTCCTGTTTTGAAATATTTTCTTCACCACTTGGATACTAACATTCTATTAAATTAACTGGTAAATTGAGCATTTCTATTATCACATTTCTAGTAAATACTAATTAAGGGAACAGATTGAAAAGAATATTTGCTTGATTCTCTTTCTCCGTCGAGCAAGTTTGTTTGACTTCAGGTGTTCTTGTCTGATCTACACAATCATTTTTCATTGTTTAGTCTCTATTTGCATTTAATGAGGCTTCTGCATACATAGCAATTTTTCAATTGTTCAGTGTAGAAACTTGACTTTGAGTCCATTTAAAACGTTACTTGTTCTTTTCACAGGCTTTTGTTTCTGCCTACATAAATTTTACCAACTGATAGTTAAGGAAAGCCATAAAAGGATGTATGCTTTATTACTGACTTCGATGGAGCCTCCAATGAAAAGAAGAGCCGGTTTATGGATAGTACAAGCAGGGCGAGGTTCTTATCGAGGCAGCTAGTGAAGGTTTTGGAGATAATTAGACTGCTCGTTCAAATTAATTCTGCGTTCTGTATTTTCTTGAAGCAAAATATAATAAATGGTGCCAAATTTTCTGAGGCAGTTCCTGCAAAGTCTTTGCTATAATTCTCCATGGGACTATGCAGTTTTTTGGAGGCTACAGCAGCATCAAAGCCAATTGTAAGTTGTTTTTCAAACCTTTTCATGCAACTGCTTGTGTGAACTCGAAAGGGTTGTCATCAATGATCTGTCCTTGGGAATTTCGACTATCCATCGTTAGTTGAGAAGATGGAAAGTAATACAGTTTTCTTTAGATGTTTTACTGACACATCTTTTTAAATAGACAAATTGGTTGATGAATTTTGGAGATATACATACATATATACATAGGTTTTCCTTAGTTTTGGAATTTTCTTGAATCTTGCTTGTGCCTCAGTAAGGAGGCAGATCTTGTTGAAACTTTATCCATGAATTGCTGGATAATTGCAGAATCCAAGGCCATTGCATAGCTAGTGAATTGGTCTTACTTAAGGGAGCACCAAGGCTCTGAGTTTTTCTTTGGTTTGTGTCAGACTCTTATTTGCAGATTCTCACCTTGTAATTTTTCTTTGAGCTTTTGACGCTTCTCAACCGGAAGGTTCAAAATGTCTGTTCAAAAATCTTGAGAGATCTAAATCATGAACTATCTTGTCGCAAAAAATGAGCATATCTTGTTCTTTTAGGTACATAACTTAAAAAGATGGCAGTATGCCGGGGGTGTTGCAAAACTCTGCACATTGAACTTCTTATAGCTTATGTTACCTGTGTAAAATGACAGGGTCAACCTTGTTACTATACATGTACCGGATTTTCTCCTTTCTTTCACGGTACATTTTAAACTAGACGAAAATTAACTAACACAGTGATAATATGTTAATATGGTTTCTTACACGTTGCAGCTGTTAAGAAAACTGCTCTCTTCATACGAATGTTTATTACAACTGTATGACAACAATTCGTCATTCTGTTGTTTGATTTACAGGCTTTTGACATGGGAAGATGGATACTTCGACATTTCAAGACCAAGAGAACAACCAGGGGATGTGATGGATTCTTACTATTTCAATATGTCGAACGAGGGATTATCCTCTTGCCAGTCTGATAATCAAAATGGAAATCTGGCTGATTCTCCAATTGGGGTTATGGTGGCGGAAATGTCGGGCATATACTATATAATGGGGAAGGGGTAAGGAACTTCTACTTTAGCTGCTATTGCCTGCTTTATCTGCTTGTTTTGTCCTGTTTGAAAGTAAAATGTGCTCACATGTATGCTCTATACTGTAATTGAGGAATATAAATTACTTTTTGAGAGGCTTGAAAGTTAATGATTCTCAAAGACCAACTCCTTAGATGTGATATAACAAACATTTTTATATTTACATTTTGAGGAAATGTGTAGATAAAGTCAGCACATTAATGCGGCAGCATCTGCAATTTTTGTGACATGCACTTTTACCATTCTCAGCGTCCTACAAGCATACTTCACAAAGACAAAAGTTAACGCCTCTATGTTTCATTGTGAGAAAGAGATCAATTCAACTTCCTTAGTACTGAGTGGGTACAACATTTACTGCCACATGAATTCTCACTTAGTAGTGCCACGTGAAATTTAGCTTTGCAAAGTTTCTATCGTGTTCGTGACCAGTGAAAATCAGTACTTTAGTAGGTAAACATAATAGAAGAGCTTTTGAAATTTTTGTAGACATAAGGAAGAGAAAATAAACGATATTTTTCCTATTATATAGTTTACTAATTCCTTTAACATAATAGAGAATGAGATAATTGTATTTATGGGTGAGGGTAACAGGTAACTTTAGAAAAAGAATCCTTAAAACTAGTAAAAGGCCAAATTTTTTTGGAAGAGATAAAAGGGGCTAAAAGGCCTTGTATTGTGAAATGGAGGGAGTATTATATATTGTACTCAGATGATTTCCCCTTGAATCGGATATTTGCTATCATTCTAGTCCATTGGAATAGCTTGATGAAAAATATATTTACCATGCGAACTTACTAATTTCCATGGATGAATAAATTTTTCTAACAAGCAAAGCTTACTTCATAAACAGGGTTGTTGGTGAAGTAGCCTACTCAGAGAGTCCAAGCTGGATTTCTGCTGATAGCATAATGGCTGGTGGATGTGGCTTCAATTTAATTTCTGGGGTAAGTTTTGATTGGTTTGTTTCTACAGTTCCACATTTATGAAAGAAAAGGAATAACTGAAGTCTGCTTTTTACAGTGTCCAGATGAGCTGCTCCATCAATTTGTTGCTGGTATAAAGGTAGTCTAGAACTGGATAATGCTTAAAGAGCAAAGCTAATCCTGAAATTTTCTTGGGCATGTCGACTTACTTTTTGTTTACTGTCAATAAACTCTATTACCGACTGTTATAATGATGTTTTATACAGACCTTGTTGCTAGTGCCTTTGGTTCCTTTTGGTGTTTTACAACTTGGATCAATGGATAAGGTACACCCTATATCAACTTTTTTGTACCACGTGCCCTACTCTTTTGGATTATACTCTTCTTTTGGAGTAAATAACTTCATGTGTGTGCATAATTTTTTTGCAAATAGCATCTGTATTTCATCCACTGTTATTTTATGCATGATTGTCAAAATGCATGTCTGTCAAGAGTGTATGCTCTATTCTGGAAACATATATTAACACAATGGCAAACATAGAATACCTCGTTATCTTAATCGTATTGTCTTACACATTTGAGCATGTATATCAGTATATGTATTATTCTTCAACTCATTAATCTTTCCCTGTCATCTTCTTCCCTCAACCTAAATTTAGGTGGCTGAAGATGCTAGATTGGTTGCTTGTGTCAAAAATAAATTTGATACCTACCAACAACTAGCAGGGAATTTTACTGCTTTTAGGTCAGAGAATGAGTTTTTATTTCAACCATCTGAAGTGAAGGGTGCTTACATGGAAAACTTGGGTGACTTCGCTGACATTGATGAAAATCTTAAAGCTCTGGATAGCATTGATATAGGCAATCAGAAGATGCCAAACACAAATCAGATGATGTCAGTGGTCCAAAATCTATGTGAGATATTCCAAGGAGATATGTCAAAAGTTACTGACAGTGGAAGTGAAAGCAAAATCAACATTCATTCAGTGGGTACATCTGATATTGCAGTCCCCTTCATGTATCCCATGTTCGAGAATAGTGAATCAGAAATGGCATGGAACATTTTAAGATCCTCACACTCAGATGAAGAGTTGGACGCCTTTTCCTTCTTTAGGGACTATGAAATAGCTGATAACAGTATGACTACTCATGAGATTATGGAGTCTTACACAAGCCAGGGGATAATGCAGTGGCCATATGAAAAGGAAGATTGTGATGATACAAACTCTGGAAGTGAAGACCTACTTTTGAGGTTTCCAAGTGATTGTGAACTGCACAAAGCACTCGGATCTGTTTTATGGGACCACACAGATCTGGATCTGTTGCAGTCAGCTGGCTCCGGGAAGAATTCTGGTAGCAGTGCAGTATGCCAACAGGATATTATCCGTTGTATCCAGCCATCAGCTTGTAATTCTGGAGGGGGGTCTGCCAGGGACAACAAGGTGGAGTGTCTCTTGGAAGCTGTTGTTGGCAATGGAAATAGTGCTTCAGATGATAGTTCATTGAACAAATCCCATTCTTCAACATCACCAAAAGCTTCATCAGGACGAGTTACTTCTCCCCAACAAAGTGCCTTAGCTGGAGATGATCAAGCTCCATGGAGTTGTGTAACATCTGCACTTACTGAAGATTCAAAAATGAAAATCTCAACTTCAGCTTCTTCGCTAAATTGCGTGATTAGTGCATTAAATGAGCACCAGTTGCAGGGAAATGGGAACAGTAATATACATCCAGCAAAAGGATTGAAACCAACTGGTGCAAACAAAAGAAGGGCAGGACCTGGTATTAATCAGAAGCTTAGACCTCGGGATAGACAATTGATCCAGGACCACATCAAGGAGTTGAGGGAACTTGTTCCAAATGGTTCAAAGGTGAGTTTAACGGCCCAAGTACTGTTGCTTACTTTTAGATGGAACTTACTCCTCTTTTCACTATTTCTCTAACCTTGGTAAATGCTAATATTTCTTTCTGTCACTAATTCAGTGTAGCATTGATGGTCTCCTGGATAGAACCATAAAGCACATGGAGTTCCTGGGAAGAGTGACTGACCAGGGTGACAAGATAAAACAGCATCTTCTGAAGGAGGTAAACTGAACAAATGACCTTAATAACCATGTTTTTGTGGTGTTACCCTTTTCGGCTATTTCATGGATCCTAGTCACCCCATGCTATATTATCTACAAATCTTTCACCTATTTTGACCGATATGAATCTAAAGAAACAGGTCAAAAGCGGTGAAATTCATGCCAAATGAATTGATGCTTTAATCTTTTGAAAGAAGGTGCAGCATGTTGGGGGCAGTGGAAGCAAACACGCGGATAATATGGAGAGAAAAAGAAGAATAAATAAATCAACACGAAAGTATACTAATATTTTTAACGTGGTTCGGTCTCAACGCAGACATACATCCACGACCCTAAAGGGTAAAAACTTTCACTAACGGAACAAAATTACAAACCCTCTCGGGAACCAAACTCAAGAAACTCACATCTGAGTTGGTGGCGCCCAATGCGGCACACACAAATAATATTAAACTAGGAGATCCCTATTTATAAGGTTTTCCTCCCTCCTAGTTTACTAACACAGCCGATGTGGGATATTGAGAGAATCCCAACACAACAAACCTCTCAACTTAGATCTTGTTGTACCAGGCTACCAACCGTTGCCCTCTTTTACCACTCCCTTTCCTGTTTTAACAATGGCAATCTGAGTTTAATTGTGAGTACTCTGAATGTTCTCTTCCCACGACTTTACCGAGATATGATTTCAATAACTAACACTCACGTCCGCCATGAATGGATTTGAAAGAGCATGCTCCTAGGTTTAGTTTTCATGTTAGACAACACGATATCCCTTATAATGCTAGCTGAGAACAAGCAAAAATATCTCTGACTGAAATATGTAGAACAGTCAAATTATTTAAGTTGCGAAACCTAGCTCCTACTAGTACTTCGGATTGCAAATCTTATTCGAATATCCTATTGAGTTATTAGAGATTGATTTCATTTTGTTTACATCTGACGAAACCACTGCATCACTGTTCTCTCACTCTTCCCCAGCAAATTCTGAACAACGATGTGATTTGCAACACACCATTTGATTTCGTAAACTATCCATGACAGGACTCTGATAAAAAGGACTTCAAAGCTCATGCAATCAAAGATAATAAACAGAAAGGAACAAGCTGGGCCTTGGAATTGGGAAGCGAGCAACAAACATGTCCCATAGTGGTGAAAGATCTCGAATACCCCGGGCACATGCTTATAGAGGTAAACATGATTGCTTTTCCTTTTCCCGTCCTTACAAATCCAGTCCAGGAAAGAATAACCAACGTCATACATTAAGCAAATGAAGCTGTATCGGAATAGTATTTGTTGGTCTTACTCTACACATAACCTTTGCGCTAACACAAAACTTGGAAATAGATGTTGTGCGACGACCATGGCCGCTTTCTGGAAATAGCCGATGTTATCTATCGCTTGGAGTTGACTATTTTAAAAGGAGTGATGGAAAAACGATCGGATGACAGTACATGGGCTCACTTTATTATCCAGGTACAACAGAACTATCCGCTTTCCAAATTCTACTACTGTTCATTCCCTTGTAAATTGACCCAAGTAAATGCAAACTCATTACAGGCATCAGGGAACTTCCAGCGACTGGATATTTTCTGGCCATTGATGCAGATCCTACAGCAGAATCACACTCAAATTTCTAGAAGAATTTAGTTAATCTGGACTGAGACTGAATTTTTCTGTCATGTATTTGTTGCAAAACATAACATTGATTATTTTATGGTTCTTCGTGTTTGGTTAAATTGTACTCTAAAAAGATAACTGAGAATGTAACTAATAACTCTTGAAAACAAAATCACTACAACAGGGAATATCTACAAGGGGAAAAGATGATTGAAAATCCTAAAGTGTGGGGGCTAGGAAAAAGGGGGAAAAAGAAGATAAAAGCACAAGGAAAGCTGCTACAATAGTTAAAGGAAGAGATGCAAAAAACAAAAAACCAACGTCCAACACCATATATTCTTTGACAAAGCCTTTTCAGATTGAAGCTGCTGTTTCAGCTAAGGATAGCGTGTGCCACCAACCACAGGTTATTGTTTTAGGAAGGAAATCATCAATTGCGACTTGGGAAGGAGTAGTCCGATCAACAGTGTCACCTAAACCTAGCTGCATGAATTTAAATAAAAGCAAAAGCATCAGTAGCAAGTGTTGTAAGGACAAACTGTATTTGAGGTAAATAATACCCTCCCCATCCGAAATTGAATGTGCATTTTCTTATTCAAAATGAATAGGAAGCGGATATTCAATTCAACGATTTCACCTGAAACTCAAAGTCTGATTGCATACCTGACCATACTTGTTCCATCCCCAGCAAAATACCTTCCTATCCTCTGCGAGGTAAACAAAGTAATACCTTGTCAAAACATCGTGCTAGGTTTTCTGAAATGTTAAGAGGAGGTCCAAGTACTATAGAATGTCCCTTGTACTTTATTTATTTTTATGTTTCTTAAGGCAACTTATTGTACTGTTTTAGTGGATGATTGTAGTAACAGCTGACACAAGACAATATTACTAGCGAACTTGCATATTCCATGAAGGTTTGTAAAATGTCAAAAAGAGGTCCGGGTACTGTAAATTCTACCTAATTTTACGGGTTTTGACATGATTTTAGTAGCCGCTAGAAAAGGATAAATTGCTAGCAAACTTGCGCATATTACGTGGTTATTAACTCATGGGGAGCCAGCACCAGTAAAGGCAATTAAAATCTTTCCTTGCATGGAACAAATATATTTTTTATCTCAGTAAATTAGGATATAGACTTTTGTGGGACCTGTAAGTATGGCACTATGCCGAGCTCCACAAGATACTGTCTTCGCACTAACATTCTCCAAGGTAGGAGAATCCAAAAGCTTGGGTAGTGTCTGTAACAGAGAAAAAAGACAACAGTTATGAGTAATTCTTTAGCGTACCACTAGAAGTTTGGTTACTCGGGAAGACAAAAGAGCTGAAAACTGAAAAGCTTCTCAAGGCATTGTTATTACTGAGATCATCATGCTGAAATATTGCATAGACCATATCAGAAACTGGGATATGTCCTTTTAAAATCTACCATGCACCACTAAATTCTGTTGCTCAAGTTAAAACTACTGCTCCCTACAATTTTAGATTACCACAGCCTGGTTTGCATCATTGCCCTGTTGTGGTGAACTGGTTCTGGTTAACAGAGAACAAGCAAAATTTCTAGCAAGTTCCTATATACCTCAGCTTGATCAGCACTAGTACCCAGTCCCAACTGCCCAAATTGGTTTCCACCAAATGCTTGAACACGACCATCAGCACATATGCAAACCGTATGCCAAAGTCCAGCTGCAACTGCATTAACTTTTGTGCCCGACAGTGATGTGACACAAGTTGGTCTAAGAACATCATTTGTATTCCCTAGTCCACACTGCAAAACAATATTTCCAAACAGAGAAATCAGCATAAACAAGAAATTTACAGGTACACCACTTAAGAAAGGTATACCTAATAAACATTAATCAATTTGTTACCTGCCCGTACATTCCCCAGCCAAAAGTAAGCAAGACACCAGCATCTGAACAACACTATCATGTCAGCCTAACACTCAAATCACACGCCTTCGAAACACCTCTTTAAGCAGAATGGCATTTGTAAACTATTTACTTTCTGAAGTGCGAGAGGGAATAAGAGAAAACGTAATGTTGCACTACAAGTTATTTCACTGTCTTTATGACAATCATGCAAGAATAGTGTTTTTCAGGCATTTTAGCTACTATGGTGCGAAATCTAAAGCGATTAATCCTCTTCACTGACCTGTAATTGCCACACTATGCCGGCCTCCACATGCAATGGCCTTTATGTAGCTTCCAAAAACTTGTCGGCTTGTGGTGGCCGGATTTATGCCACCTTGACGGACCACTGAAGACCTCTCTTTCCAATTTGTAGATTGCTCAATGCAAGGTATTAGATGAGGAGAAGCCGCCAATTTTATCCGGGAGCCCAAACCTAGCTGGCCTTCACCTCCGTAGCCCCAACCCCATACCTGTCCCACATCTAAATCCGGTAAAAACATGATGCATCAGGTCTTGCTTTACATTAAAGATCTTCCAAATCTTCGTGCTTCATATGATCTACAAAACTACATGGTGTAATCACGAAGAAGCACCTATACCTAATAACCGTTATTTATGGTGTTATAGTCTGCAAGAATCAGCAGGATATACCTGATAGAGCCAAAGTATGACGGCCACCAGCGGCAACGGCAACAACTTTTACCCCTAGATCCAATGCGACAAGACAAGGAGGGGCTGAAAGTGGCTCATCAACACCTACTGGGCTGTCCAATTTTTGTTTAGCACTTGCTATTCTTCTTCTATTTGCAGTTTTCTCTCCGGGTTTCTTATCTTCAGGCGGAGACAATGAACTACCAGTAGATTTGGGGCTTGGAGATTGTGGACTCACTATAGCAAACAGCCATGACATATATCAGATTCCATAAATGAAGACAGATGTTGCCGGATGGAATTAAAATGTGTAAACGTCTGGGACAAAAGAAACTTACTATTGCCTTGATCAGTGAATACTGAGATCTGTTTCCCAGAAGCATCCCCTTCATTGCTTGCCCCAGTAGCCATACCACGAGGAATCTTTGCAGATGGCACACACTCCTTCCAACCCCAGGTGTAAACATTGCCTGTATCTATTTTTCCATAAATACTGATTAGTTTGACAAATCTTACCTCCAGCTACACCAGTGTTGTCAAATGGCGCCGATGGCGCCGCTATGGCGTAGCGGTTTTTGCAGCCACCGGTATACGCAATAGTGCTATGATTTTTGAGTTATTTGTTTGATTCATGTTGTTTTTTTCTTTTTATTACATTAAGCAGTGTTTTATACATATTTTGCATATTTTATTGTGTTCGCTATAAGCCGTTATAGCGTCCTCTATAACGTTATGACATTTTTTTTGGCTTGCCGCCATGATCCGCCATCCGCGATTGACAACACTGAGTTACACAACTCGATCCAAAAGGAAACTTAAAGCAGACCCTGAAAAATGATGGAATATATCAATAGCAACCTTGTAAATACCTGTAACTGAAACGCAATGTGCCCAGCCAGCTGCAGCCTTCAAAATAGGAGCCTCAGTTGGAAGTGAAAATTCCTCTGGAGTCTCCTTGATAAGTGCAGTAACAAAAAAGAGGTTGCAAATTCAGTTTATATAGAAAGGAAAATTCCGATGTAGATATCAGATATTTGATTCACTACCTCATGCTTGCCTGATGTCAGATAACTTTGGCCTTGATCATCTGCTGAGCCCCAAGTGATAAGTTTCCCCGACTCTGCAAAGGAAGCAATGTGATTAAACATAAAAGGACTTGCAAACAAGCATGTGAGGAAAAGGAGAAGAGATACAGGATCAGATGAAATTTGACAGTAAAAAATAACTCTGAGCCTCAGAATTTAAACACCTCCTGAAGAAGGGGAACTCCCAGTGGAGAAGGCCCGTTTAGTAATTTCTGCATCTTATTATGTAGTTAGGTTGAGCCGTTCATCGATTAAGATAAAGCAGACAATTTGCATAATCAGTTCATTACATCTTTATTCAATGTCCGGTTAGGCTGAGCAATTCCGCTTCGCTATATATTTCTTTAGCATTAACTTTTATGGAGATCATTTCACTTTCTGTTTCAAAATTCAATATGGTGTAAAACTATTTCTGAGAAATAACTTCAGGATGCAAGATGAGGCAAGCAAGCGATCAGCAGTAAAGCAGATTGGACATTATGAGGTTTCCCTAATCAATCTTTTCTGTTTGATATAGTATTGATTAATATAGCCTTGCATGACAGGTTAAAGAAATTAAAAGTGTTCAGGAGGGAACATGTACTAGAAAAGAATGGAAACACTAAGCCTTCTTTCTTATGCATTGTTAATAAACATGTTGCCTTGTTGGAAAAAGCCTTGTAACAAACATATGCTAAGAATCTTTTAAAGTATAACTTAAGAATATTGGTGGAATGGGTTTGCAATCCTATTTAGGACAGGGTATAGCTTTCCTTGGCCTTTACTTTTCATTTGAGTTGAATCAGGTAATCACCGAGTAAAATATCAAAATGAACGATTCTTGTTTGTTGACTTTCTTCTCCTTCTTTTCCCCACAAGTCAAATGCATTACAGACTTGTAAATATAAACACAATAAAACAAGAGATAGAGACATGAGCAGAAAACCATAAGCACATATATATATATATATATATATATATATATATATATATATATATATATATATGCATACACGTCCATGCATGTCTTAGCACCCATTACATGCTAAATCTACACTTTAAAGAAGTGGAGGAAGTATGCTTAAGAAAGAACATGAGAAATTTCTACAGGTCCAATTGGCATTTCACTGTACATATGAACTTCTCTGTCAGTGGTAAAAGCAGAATTTGCTTACACAATGGAAAATATTGAATCTGAGGGAGGTTGATTTGAAAGCCAGATTCTTCAATCAGCTTCCATATTATCTTCGTGTACCTTGTCATGTCCCATCTAAGAGGCTCAACAGAAGACTTTTAAATCATAATCAAGCCTAGTACTCAGTTGGTTTTTGCTACGAAACAGAGAGTTGTTCATTCATCATAGTCCTGGAATATTATATTATTATGTATTGTCATCTCTTGTGCTCAAATATATGATATTCTGTTTGTACAATCTCCCTTACGGTTCTGTACTTGTGCGCGACATGAGACTAGCATTACCATCCTGATTTCAGTTTAGTAACCTGTCTTGGTAAGTTTAGTAAAATTTGCTCTCAGTGTGCTTTGTACTGGAAATTATCATAATCAGTAGTCTCTCAACTCTAATATGCATTACTATTTCAAAAAGAAAAAAAAGAAAGAAAAAATCAGCAAGTTAACCATGTCCAAGTCCTGAAGCCCCTTTCCACTACTCAAGGAAGAAGTCTCTTCCTGGAATTTCAATTGGCTTTTTCGTTCTAAATTTCTAATCACTAATGTAACATGTTTAATTATAGTTAAATGTGAACTCTAGCATATAACTCTGGAAACTAGACTTATACATAATCCGACCTTCTTTCTCTGAAGATTAATAGGCTTAGGTCACTACTGATCATTAGAGAGACTACCAAACAGCTAGACATCACTCAATATCTGTTGTATCAGACACAATCGAGGCTGAATTTTATTGACATTAATCGAATGATTACAGAGAAATGAGAAGAGGAAAGGATTAGGAAGGGAGTTGATCATAGATTTATCAATTGAGCCCTAGGAATTGGGAAAGAAATGAGAGGGAAGGGGGATTGCCAAAACCAGAATAATCCCCAAAATATCTACAGCCCACCTATTTATAGACAAATGCAACCCGGTACCCGGATTTCCTCTTGACCCTGAAGTGGACCCGCGAGATTCGTTTATTATAAGCACTCAAGTTCGAATCCCAACTCCATTTTCTATTTTGTCTTCAATTCAAACTTCACTTCATAACGAACTGTGGACCACTAGATCATGTAGTCTAAAATTGATCACATAACTACATAATTGTCTTTCTAATTATTCTATAGTGATGTGACCAATTCAACGTCCATGTGAACTAGGTCTATATCAGAAAAAATCCTTCAAAACAATATCTCATGAGGAAAGCAAGGATTCCATGCCAAAAGATCGTCTAGCTTCCGATTAAACTAAATAAACTGTTTATTTCACACTATTGAGTTAGCTAAACATTGATTAAGATAATATACACACGCAATAATATACATAGATATAATTAGTGCTTATATACATTTTTTTAAAGAATAATGTGCTTATATATCCGATATAGAGAAAGAGAGAGGAATTACCTGAAATTGCCATCGCGAAACCACATCTGCCGCCACACACGCCCTTCCATGAATCTCCGGCGTACGGAAACTGTACTTCCGTCGGCGAAAACAACGGCGATGGCTGCTGCGAAATTCCAGGGAGATATCCCCACATTAACACCGCCGACAACTTCGGTTCCTCCTGTTTCTCCAATTTTTCATTTTCTTCTTCTCTATGTTCGCCGTCATTCATCCTTCTTCCGATTATTACTCCGATCCACAACAACCTCGCCGGAAAACTCTGAATTCGCAAAACAAAACTGCGATTTGATCAATTACTTCGGACTCAATTTCAGAACACGAAGATGAATCTGAATCTGATGCTCTCTGAGCTTCAAGTTCAGTACTGATGAGAATGAGATGCATTATGATTTGGTTCTTCTGGAAACTACCGGAAAGTCTCTAAATTAAAATATTATTAGAATTCCAACAGCTTTCAATTTTTTGGATTAGAATATTGTACCACGGCTCCTATCGTTTGAACAGTTCTAAATTCGAGTATGTCCGGACAAGTTTGTCGATCGTTGGATTTTAGTCTTTTTGATCCATCGATCTGTATCAAAAAGTGATTTTAGAGATAGCCTTTTTCTCTTTTTTACTTGTAAGTCGGGTGTTCAATAATCGAGAACATGCGTTCAATAATAAAAAAGCGTCGTTCTCTAATAGAGAACATGTGTTTCTTGACCGAGAAACGCATGTTCAATAATCAGAAACGTCGCTCACTAATAAAAAATGTGCGTTCTCTAATAAAAAAATGTGTTCATTGACGAGAGAGCGTGCGTTTCTCCGAGAGAGAACGTGCGTTCTCTAATAAAAAATATACTGAAGCGTGTGTTTCTCAACGAGAGAACACGCGTTTCTTTTTCAACCATAACTTTTCTCTCTCTCTGTAACCCACCTTTTTTAAGCTTTTCAGTATGCAACTTTTCTCTCTCTCTAATAAAATTACATATGTATCCCTTTTAGACTTTTCTCTCTCCTCTAATAAATCTTAACCATTGATCATTTTAAAAAATAAAATCAACTAGCCCATATCAGTGTCCCGCACGCGTCTTTGAATTTAAGGCGTTCAGAGCAGGGAGGCCGGGACTGAGAATATTGGGTAACCGTATCATTAGCTAGCTCCATGTGAGTGCCACGTGAAGACGCTGGGTCCATGTTACACGTGTCGGATGGAAATTCGTTGGAAGAGTGTCCAATTGTCTGATGTCAATCTCATTTGTGAGGCACAAGTTTCTGGAAATTCAGGCGTCAACATTACTCTTACTACACGAACAGTCACAAATTATTTGTTTATATTTTTTTTAAAACTTTCAAATTAAGTAGTATTAGAGTAATTTTCTAAATGAAGTGCTTATAATTAATGAAGATTTTTTTAAAAATTTAGCATTAAATTGAGTATAAAATTAAATTTTATAAAACTTAATTCACGTTCAAATTATAAATTGGATAAATAATTTGAGACATATGGAGTATTATCATAATTTTTTCTTGGTGCTCGCAACAACGTGGTAGGGACAACTTCTTCATTTTCTTTTCCTCGGGTATTTGTTTGTTTGTTTTGATTAATCTCTATCAAATTGATCTCACGCTAATTAATCTTCTTCATGTTTCATTGCTCTCTTAAGTCTTAAGCCTAATCCTAAATAATTGCTGGAATAATGATGATGTACTACTTTTACTCGTCCTTTAACAGTTCAGTTACTCCCTCCTCTTTTTTTTATGCCACGATGGGCGATTGCCCCATATTGGGGAGATTATAGCCCCACAATGGGGAGATAGAACACCCTACATAAGGTAGAATAAAGTTTACCGCAACACCGGCGGAGGTTATCGAACCCGGGACCTCTCGGTCACGGGCCAACCAATGCCTCACTGGCTATTGGCCTCTTTGATTACTCCCTCCCTTTAATATATAAATTGTTGTTAATACATTATAAATGTTTATACATTTTAGCGGAAATTAAGAAAGTAAACAATAAGTTATCTTTAGTTCAAAATATCAATATTATTCTTTTACATAAGATTTGTAATCAATAATTCTATTTGAGAAAATAATATTGATTTGTTTAAAAAATATATTCTTTTTTTTTCATTTTTGTTACATGTCCTACACGACTTATATTAAGAAATTGAAGGGTATATATTTTCTATACTGGGAAAGAGTTATATTATAAAAAGAAGGAATTGTTTCTACTTAATTTTTTCAATTAGAATTTCTTTAGCAATTAAAAATTTGAATCAAATCAGAATACTCTAAAAAAACGAGAAGGGAAAATTCTAGCAATTAAAAATTTGAATCAAATCATAATATTCAGAAAAAAATTAGAGGAGAGAGACATCGGAGTACCTAAAGGTAAAACGAAGTCGGATTCTCTGAATCAGTCTTCAACTTAAATGAGGATTCGAAAACTCGTCTTCATTTGACGTGGCAAGACGTAGTCCATGGTGTCTACATGAGACGAAAATGAATTCTCTGAATCCGTATTTATCTTGAAGACTGATTTAGAGAATGTAACTTGACCAAAAAATAGTGCTATAAAAAACAAAAACTATGTATAGAGCTTTTCATAAAAGGATAAAGAATATTTGGTACATCAAACGTATCCAATTTCCTCATGTGATGGTTATTCAAAAGGAACAAGATATAAACATTTATAGTTTTGATTTATGAACCGACGTAGTATAATTATTTCTTTAACTGATATATACTACACTTGCTAAAGAAAACTTTTCCTATTTAAGGATAGAAAACAAAGAAACCAAGTTTGGATCAAAACTAAGTTTGGTCTAACCTTAGACTCTTCAAAGATTTACATATGCATGGTTGGTTGAAAGAGGAACAAATTTAGAAATCATACATGTGTAATTCCCCTCCAAGTAATCTGTTATAGCTGCATGCACCTCTGCATTACACTTGCAGACTTACCAAACAAAGAATTCAAATCAATGCTTCATTAATTTCTGCCTCACCAATCTTTTTTTTAACTTAATTTTATTCTCAGGAGGAGGAGATGTCAAATATGAAGGGTTGGGCTAACTGCATTAGCCTTCCTTGACTTCTGCCTCCACATTATTAATTCTACCATCTTCTAAACTTTGGTCAAATAAATTTCTTACACAACTCCAACTATGGCTAACTTTACCATCCCTCTCCTTATAATTCTTTCTTGCATTTTAGCATTTTCTAGTCCTTCATCAAGAGCTGATCACAACGTAATCGACTCTTGCCGGAAATTGAACCTCAATTGGTCCTCCAATCGCCAAGTCATGGCGGATTGTGCAGTAGGCTTCGGAGCCGATTCTATGGGCGGCAGGGATGGTGAAATATATGTAGTGACTGACCCTTCTGATGATCCTAGCCATCCAAAACCAGGAACTCTTCGATATGGTACGATGAAAATAGAGCCACTGTGGATTATTTTCGAGAAAGATATGGTTCTAACACTCGAGAATGAGCTTTTTGTAAGTAGTTATAAGACAATTGATGGAAGAGGTTTCAAGATTGAGATAGCTAATGGTCCTTGTATGGCGGTCCATGGTGTTCATCATGTTATTATTCATGGAATCAGCATTCATGATTGTAAGAAGGGTAAAAATGGAAAATCCAATAGAGAAGGCTATTATGATGGAGATGCTATTAGTGTTTTATCTTCTACAAATGTTTGGATTGATCATTGCTATTTTGCTAGTTGTGCTGATGGCCTAGTTGATGTTACGCATGCCTCATCAAATATCACCATTTCTAATAACCACTTTACTAGCCATGAAAAGGTTTGTAGTTACTCCAGCGATGTATCAATAATTTTTCAGAACGAAACTTCATATTTTGGAAAAATGAATCCTAAGAGTAAAATACGTAACTCGCCAAAAAGGTCATGGCCAATATATATTTTGTTGTACGAGAATAACTAATATAGAAAGTTAAGTAGGAGGTGGGAAATTCCTGGTCACATCTCCCTCTTATATGATACTCCCTCCATTCCCATTTAATTGTGATTTTAGGAGATTTATAGGTATCCAAATTAATTTGTCGTTTAAGGCTCTTTTATTAGTTGTCAACAATTTATTCCAATTATACTCTCAACATTTCTTTTATTTGTCGTCTCTGCCATCCCTATTTTTTCCTTTATTTTCTTATGCTATAGAAGTGAGAGAGAGGGGTAAGTAATATTGAAACTTTCAGTGAAAATGACAAGTTCCTTAATTTTCTAAAATTGTCTAAAGAGTCTTATATTTAGGAATGGAGGGAGTACTATTTGATCCTGAATGTATTTTTACTAACTTTATTAACTATATGCAAAGGCTCAAATGATATTATGCGAGAAAAATTGAGATTATATACCAGTCAAACTCCCAATTTTCCCAGAATAGTGGCCATTAGATGCCTATGACACACATTGCATGAGAATCAAGATATAAGATACTTTTACTAAATTTATAACTTTATTTGAATTAAACATATCAGGTGATGTTGCTTGGGCATAGAGATGGATATACTGCAGACAAAATTATGCAAATCACCGTGGCATTTAACCATTTCGGCCCTGACCTTGCTAGTAGGTTACCAAGGTAAAACTCTTCCTTGAACCTTGTTTTTTTAAATTTCAAGGTTTAAAAAAAAATGTGAACATTCAATTCTCAACCGAGATAATAACTGATATTTCTACTTGCTTTCAGGGTTAGATATGGTTACGCACATGTCACCAACAATTTCTATGAACCATGGAGCGAGTACGCGATTGGTGGTAGCTCAAGTCCAACAATTTTAAGTGAAGGCAACTATTTTATAGCACCAAATGATTTTGAACATAAACAGGTAATTAATAGTTCCTTGGAGCTTCTTTAATGGAAAACTATTTATCAATTTCATTAAAAAAATTTACCTCCATCCTTATTATAGGTCACAAAGAGAGAGCTTAGTGGTGAAAGTGACAAAAGAAATTGGAAGGATTGGAGATGGACAACCCTCACGGATAAATTTGAGGATGGAGCTTTTTTTATTCCATCCGGTGTGGAAATTAGTGGCCCTATCTTTTACTCTAGGTCTCAAATGTTCAATGTTTCAAAAGGATCCTTAGTCCCATTGAAATGTGTTGCTGGTGAAGCATGTTAGAGACTATTCAAGCAAGATTAAGAAATGCTAACGTAGTTGGTGCAGTACATCTGACTCAAAACTATAGATTCCGAGCTCTACACTTTTACTGATAAATAATAAACAAATTAAAAGAGAAGAGTCATCAATCAAAGAACATAACTTCTACTTCTTTTTCCCTTCTCTTTATGTGCTCCTAAGCTCTAACTTTTAGCCTTTAATGTCAAATTGCTTGGATTAGAGTTTGAAGTTGAAACATAATCGTTGTGCTATAATGCCATTTTGTGTTTCTTAATGAAACAATAAGTACACAAAAATATGAGGAAAAATACATTGCTAATTACTAAAGATCTAATAACACAAATAATATGGTAAAGAGAAGAAATGGAAAAGACAGAAAAGCTTCTTCTTCTTCTTCTGTATGCTTGAAGCCATCAAAAGAATCTATTTTCGTTGCTTTGCACGCCATGGCTTACCGGAGCTTTTGCTCTTATTTTCCTCAAGTACCATACGCCCGCACCAAGTCCAAATGCTCCAGCTACTGATACTGCAGTCACCGTGCCTTATGAAATTCAAGAAATGTAACAATTCAGAATACAAAATTCATAAAAACAGATAACCCTTTAGCGCGATAAGTATGTTACCTGCCACAGCCCCTGAACTCATATGCTGAGAATTATTCCTATCTGCAGATTTTGATCACCAAAAGAGAGCGAATGAAAAATTCAATTAAGAAAAAAAATTCAATAAAGAAGGCCCTCTTTAGCTATAAGGGCACCTGAAACATACCATTACAATAAGTCGTGACATTTCCCTTCTTGCAAAGGCAAAGAAAATCCTGAGTTTCCGTATCAAAACCACAAACGCCAGCACCCTTAGTCGCGTCCTGGCACTGAAGGCATCGCGTAGTAACTGGAATATCAAAATCAACTCTAATACCATACTCAGGAATCTGATTATAAGGAGGTGTCACACCAAGATTTTTCCAATAAATGCTAGTATAAGTTGTACAATATTTCAGCATCAACCTTAAAGATTCAGTAGCCTTAGGATAATAAGAGCAGCAAGAAAAACTCCCCCTCAATGCAGATGCACATTCTGGCAAATGTCTACAAAGATAACTAGAACTATCACAGGTAGAGTCACATTGTTCTGGAAATCGCTCGCAAAAAATCGGCTTAGGCTCCATAATTACATCATTCTCACTACAATTGAAGAATAGGTAATCATTTTGAATTGAGAGGGTAAAATGTGTGCTAGTGTCTAGACTAAATGGCCTTGTGGGGCGAAATTTTACACCGTCTTGGCAGTTCCACATGAAGGGATCAGTAACTAGAATATGAGGATCAGAATAGCTGACACTTTTAATAGGGTATTTTCCTGAGGGTGTTCTTAGATGAAGTTGTCCTGAATTGGAACAAACAAGAATGTGCCTATAGTAAGGACTACCACAACCATCATCGATACCAAAAGGGTAGTTTATGGGAATGTCACCACATGATGATCTGCAGATTTTGGATTGGGCTTCTGAAAAAACTATGAAGAAGTGGATTGAAAGGAAAATGAGAAGATTTGAGAAATGGAAATCCCATTTGGTACAAGTCATTTTTGGGACTGATGCAAGTGAGCTATAGTAATTAGTTCAAGAATGCTTAAGCTTTTTAGTTAATCAATTCAGTTGGGAGAATCTTTGTTTTTATACCTTTCACTTTTCTCTTTTTCTTATCTCAGATGACACTTTGTTCCTCCTACTTGATGGATTTTAGTGCTGCTGCTTTTCCTTTTTCAGGTGTTATAAGCTAGGCAAATTAGTCAATTTCGCCCCTTATTATTTTCGTACTTCCATATAGGTCCTATTCGATTAATTTCAAACGAAATAGTTACATACGTATTTACGAAACCTGCGACCTGAAAAAATGGGGGCGGACCGATCCAATTGTCTTGATCTTGAACTCTCACCTACAATATTTACCGGCCTATATGTAAATGTAAGCTCTGATGTGCAAATGTTGTGAATAGGGCGTGTGACCAGGATCAATAGGTCCGGCCCACCCCCACCTTCCCCCTCATCATCAAAGGAATCACCTGGGCTGGAATCTGAAGTTGCTAAGTTTTGTGTAATACTCTTTGTAAAATTTCTAATTATAGTTGTGTTATTGCTCAAAGTTTATCTTAGTTAAAATATGCAAAAAAATATTCTTTTAATTATAAGCGTTATACAAAGTGTTATAAAAGATTTGAACCAGTGAAGAAATTGTGGGAGTCTTCTTTATACAAAAGTTGTGGAATACATATACAATGTCACATGTTGCTCATAGCAATCGATATTAAAACCTTTGCTTCTCCAAACAAAAATGGACCACATATGACCCGTGATTCTCAACTTCCTTTTTCTGCATATGATGAAGACTCGTTCTCCTAGTCATGTTTTACCAAATCAAACTCGATTATTTACCTACTTAAAAAAAAAGTTTCCATATCAAGATCCTTAAAATCCTCAATACAAATACAACTTGTTCTAAAATCTATTGTAGATTTGCTTTGAGAGAGAGAGATGAAGATGAATCTACAGCATAAACAACAACAACAAGGAACATGCAGCACGAAGATGCTGAAGCTAACAACCGGGTTGATCGGTATGTGCCTTGCTGGCTACATTGTTGGGCCTCCAATATTCTGGCACCTTTCAGAGTCACTGGCATCCATGGGCCATTATTCTTGCCCTCCTTGCTATTGTGATTGCAATGATCACCCCATTATCTCCTTCCACGAAGGTACACACTCTTTTAACAATTCTTGATCATGGAATGAGGCAACAAGATCAAAATTTTAGCATGAATTTATTTCGGGTTCTTCTTATAATGCACCAAAAAAAAAAAAAAAGATTCACTTGACATGCGGACCGATTGTGGTGCTGAACACAAAAAATTCAATACACACTGAACATTTTTTTATCGTCGCATAAAAAATTTGACGGTCCATATTTTTTGGAGCAAACATCTATTGTAATTTTGTAGTAGAATATGTGTTACATGCCTTAGATAGGTTTTCACATTTATTGCATAGGATGTAACACATGTATAAAAGCCTGCGACACTTGTAAAAAAAATTGTCAGTATACTTAACACTTTTTTGTTCTGCACTATAAACGCGGCCCTTAACATGAGTTTCTTGTTCTCTTGATGCAGCATTGAATTTCAGTTCCTTCACAGGTCAGTTCCTTCTTTATCCATTCTGCCCCTCCTATTTTAAGTTTTAAACCCCCATGATACACAAAGCAGATCATTCAAAAGTGGATTGAACAGAAGACGTGATACACCCCAATTATTAGGAAACATAATTTTAACTTACAATCCTATATTATATTTATTACTCAGATTGCATGAAGCATGATCCGGAGATAAGTAACGAGATGGAAAGAAATTTCACGGAAATATTATCAGAAGAGTTGAAGATGAAGGAAGCTGAAGCTGTGGAAAAGCAGCAGCATGCAGATATGGCATTGCTGGAAGCTAAAAAGATGGCCTCACAATTTCAGAAGGAAGCTGATAAGTGCAATTCAGGAATGGAGACTTGCGAGTTGGCGAGGGAAAGGGCTGAAGCAGCTTTAGATGCACAGAAAGATTTGAGTGCAATGTGGGAGCTCAGAGCTAAGCAAAAAGGCTGGAGAGATGGAATGATGGATACTGAAGGAGAAGCTACCACTCTTGATATCTTCTGAATCAACTCATTTCCTTCCAGTTACATTCAATTTCATCTATACGCCAAACGCAATCTTATGGTGAAATTCATCCTTAGAACGTAACTGTCTTGAGTTGCGTTAAAATTGAGTTATCTGTGTGAAGAGATGTACAAGTTTTTCCCATGAGATCAAATCCTGCTCAAATGCACTTAGCTTACTTCATTCAGAGGATGGACCTATTTGGCCAAGTTGAATAAGCACTATTTGATCAAATAAATAAACCAACTCATTTTGATTGTTGGTATATTAATTTGGGATGCATCTTAACTTATAGACATTCAACTTGAAACGACAGAGTATTTTGTTTTGTTACGAAGATCCGGGCTTTTTCCAACCAATTCTTTCAAGGACCGACTTGCCAAACCACATCAAGCCAATAACATCAGAAAGATGAGAAGATCGCAAGAAACAACAGAAGGATTAGCACAAAATTTATAATTAATTATGGCATCTGCAAAATACAGGAGTGACTTTTTACATGAATACTTATTTGATCCACCCTACATTAACAAGAACAAGAACTAATTTTACAACAAAGCGACAAATATGAATGCATTACAAATAACAAAACAACTGTAATTGTGACAACTATGCTACAAAATCACCACTTAATTTACAGTACAACAACAAAGTCACCTTCTTGAGGAACCATAATCAATACTATCACCTTAACTAATCCTTGTTGTTTGAGATGAAGAGCGAAATATGAACCGTAAGGAGAATACCGGGAGTCGGGACCAATTCTTGAATTCAGCACTAGAACATTTGGCACAATACTTCCGACTTGGAACCATAGGTCCTCGGTTCAACACCCCGCCTCCCCCAATAATAAAAATTTTGGTGTACAAATCCAACACTAAAATCCAAAATTATGCAAAGAGGTTATCTCTGACCGACCTTAGCATTTTGAGCATCTAAGATAACATTCAATGTCTTACCGGGAACGTATATTCTCTTTTTAATTTTTTTACCATCCAGAAACTTGGACAACTTTGTATCTAGTGAAGCTAACTCGAAAGCATCCTCCTCGGTACAGGCTTTGTCGACCTGTATTGTACCCCTGGTCTTCCCATTGATCTGGACTGGGAGGACAATAGTTGATTCCTTCAAGTAATCGGGATTTGCCTGCATTTTCAAGAAAGAATTTTCACTCGATTGGCCATGTCTTAGATTTCCCAGGGCAATTTGGAAGAAAAGGCACAAATGACTATATAACTAAACAGAGTGTTCCCATACCATGGGAAAAGGCTCATATGCCAATGAATTTGAGTTCCCCAAACGAGACCATAGCTCCTCCGCCATATGAGGTGCATAAGGTGAAAGCAGCAAAACAAATGATTCAGCAATTGACTTCGGAAGTTTGTCCCACTAGAAATACAAAAAGAAGTACGAAAACTATATTATACTTCACAGACAGATGAATAAAGCGTAGAACAAGAAAATTAAGTACTTAGATAGATAAATCTAGAATCTTGAATGTTGAATGTTTGAACGAGGCTAGGTAGCAAAAAGAGAAAACTGTAAGAAGACGGGGACAGAAAAATACAGAAATAGAGAGAGTGAGACAACACCTTATATGCAGCATTGATGAACTCCATCATTGCAGAAATTCCAGTATTGAATCGTGTTGCTTCCATTTCTTCTGTTACCTATGAAACGAAACCAATTTACAAATATATAAAGATTTGGCGAAAATCATCCAAAGAAGATGCAAACTTTGAGAAGTAAAAACTTTTATAGCAGAAGTCTATACAAAAAGTTTAAGGTTCTACCTTATCTATGCATTTATGAAGACTGCGAAGGTGTTCCGTAGAAGGATTCTCATCCACTGCTACCGATCCATCTCTAAATTCACCCTCAACTGTCGGTGAACCGACAATTAATCTCCAAGATCTTCCTAAGAAGCGATGGACCCCTTCAATACCACTCGTATTCCATGGTTTCGAGTCTCTTAAATGCAAAGCACAAAATATAGCGGGTTAATAAATTATGTTATACAGTTTCGGAATAGATAAATCAGTGTTTTCAGCAAGAGGGTGAAGGAGAGAAGGAACTACCGCAGTGGGCCCATAAACATTTCATATAAACGTAGAGAGTCTGCACCATACTCTGATACAACATCATCAGGATTTATGACATTGCCCCTACTTTTACTCATCTTGTGTGATCGGGCAACCAATCGCACACTAGGATTGCCTTTCAGCACGAAAGAATCACCAGATTTTGTAACCTATACCAGCAACAAACGATGTAACCGTGAAATAAAAATATTTCTCTATAGGACAAGTACAGACATTGATCTCTGATAAGTTCATGGGAAAATTAGGAGAAATAGCGAAGAGGGAGAAGCCAAGCCACATCTTTCATCTCGTCTCCACAAGAATAAAGTCGGTAGAACAACATGCAAAAGAAAGTACCTCCTCTTCAGGTACTCTTTCTTGACTGAACTCGCTAAGCTTAACAACAGAATCTGCAGAAATCAAGTTTCCATCTGGACCTCGGAATGCCATATATTCAACCTAAAATTAAAAATATTAATTACTTACAATAATGTATTTGTATCATCTTAACAGTTGTATAAGTTAAGTTACATACTTCTCCAAGGATAATTCCCTGATTTATGACACATTTGAAGGGTTCCGTTGTTGATACTGCTCCAATGTCATAAAGAACCTGAAATAAAAGTTTAGAAATAAACAGAACCCATGGTTAAACAAGGTCAATATGATACTAGTATAAAAGTTGGCCGTCATAAAACGAATTATTGGTGTTCCTAAGCTGTTTCCTTTCCAAATTCACCTTACAACTATTGACATGCATGATGCATGAAGATAATAAACGGAGAATGATGCAGTAACGTAAACAGAATTTACAGAAGCAGCATTACAAGCAAATTTAGGAGAGTAAACCTTGTGCCAGAACCGAGCATAAAGCAAATGAAGAACAGCATGCTCAGCACCACCGACATACACATCAACCGGGCTCCAATACCTGATAAAACAGAAGAAATTAGGAAGAACTGGTACAAAACTTTGTCGCCCAGATTTATTTGTGCAAATAGAAATATAACTAAAAAACCCTTCAAATTGAAAGAAAATAACTCATATGTCAAAGGCTGAAGTTACTTTTCTTTTGCTTTATCAACCAGTGCTCTGGAATTTTTGGGGTCCATAAATCTCAAGTAGTACCTGGAAAATTACTAAACGATGAACTTAATCAAAATTAAAATCATAACCATGAACTTAATTGTAAATTTAGATTACCAGCAGGAACCAGCCCACTGAGGCATAGTGTTCGTCTCTCGTTCAGCAGGCTTCCCAGATAAAGGTTCAACTGTTTTTACCTGAAAACACACAACAGTACTAGTAAACATTTTATCCAAAGGTATACACAATTCAAAAAACAGAAGGAAAGAAAAGAAGATAAAGGAGGGGATCAACTTGTACAATTGGAGTTTTGGTTCAAGCAAGAATCTCCTCAATCTAGACAATGGTAAATTGTAGGCAGCTAAAATTCTAGTTTTTGTTCTCTCAACGCATAAGTTTCACCAGAGCTTATGGTTGTTCCTTCCCATAAGTTTCAACAAATAGAGGATAGAAAGTTCAACATACCCAAGATGCTGCTTTTGAAAGTGGTGGATCTCCTGTACCGGTGGGAGTAAAATCATCCAACTCTGGGAGTCTCAGAGGCAGCTCGCTTTCAGGAAGAGGAATAGTCTCACCAGTATCATCCAAGAAAATGACTGGGATAGGTTCTCCCCAATAGCGTTGCCGGGCGAAAAGCCAGTCCCTTAACTTGTAATTAACCTTAAAGAAGACTTTATTTGTTAAATAAAAATCACTTGTATATGCTGCAACAAATAACTTTAACCGGCAACGCACATTTAGCAGCTGTAATCTGAGCCAGGACCAATTTTTTTTTACGATATCTGAAAGTATTGCTAGAGAAAATACTATTTGTTTATACAATGATAAGATGAGAAGTACCTTTTTCCTCCCATTTCCAGTTTTCTCAAGCCACTCAATAACTCCTGAAGCAGCTTCTTTGTTGGACAATCCATTGATGTCAAGCCCTGATGTGGGATCTGATGAATTTATCATGGTACCATCACCAGAATAAGATTTCCCAGAATCACTTGAACTTTCATCATTTGGGTTCACAACTCCACGAATTGGGATGTTATACTTCAAAGCAAACTCATGATCGTGTGCATCATGAGCAGGTACAGCCATAATCGCTCCTGTCCCATAGCTGCATAATTTTGTATAACTCTCTAGTGAATGTCTTTAAAGTAGAAGTATAATATGATCACATAAACAGTCAATAAACTAAAAACCAGCTTATTAAAAAAATGAAGAAGACCGCAAGAATTAGGAAAACTGTACAATTACCTTCCTAAGACATAATCTGCCACCCAAATTGGAATTGCTTCACCATTAGCTGGATTTCTTACATAAGAACCAGTAAAAACCCCCGTCTTTTCCTGTTGAAGCTCAGTCCTCTCAAGATCGCTCTTTCTAGCCGCAAGTTCTATATACTCCTCCACCTGTGATCCAGCATATTGTATGTTTATTCTTCATGGGAACCAAAATTCTGGATTAACTTTAAGAAATGTGTGAGCATACAATTTTTCTTTGGGCCTCAGAGGCTATTGACGACAACAAGATATTCTCTGGTGCCAGGACTAAATAGCTGCATGAAGGGGGGCGAGAACATATGCACATTAAAGTAACTCAGTTGGGGGAAAGAAAAAGGAGAAATATGATGATTGGAGGATCAAATTCATACGTTGCCCCGAAAATTGTATCAGGTCTAGTAGTATAAACTGTAATTTTTGTATCACTTTCATGACCATCTTTGTTAATCACACAAAACTCCATCTCTGCTCCTTCTGACCTCCCTATCCAGTTCCTTTGCATTTCCTTAACACTTTCAGGCCAGTCAAGATCTTCTAAATCTTCAAGAAGACGGTCGGCATATGCAGTAATCCTTAGCATCCACTGCCGCATAGGATGCTTGGTAATAAACAATGAACTGTAAAATCATGCAACCATCCAACAAAAGAAAATAAGGGAAAGTTTACAAAAAATTGATAGTACTTTTAACACAACATTAAATGAGAAAAGACCAAGCCTACCTTCCTAATAACTGGGTGTCCTCCACGTTCACTTACACCATCCACCACTTCTTCATTTGCCAATACAGTGCCAAGTGCAGGACACCAATTGACAGGCACTTCAGCCTAAATATATAATTGAACCGCCGTCAACTCTACTTCTAAATAAACATGAGAAGGAAATAACTTATCATAGAGGTACACCTGGTATGCCAGTCCTCTCTTCAAGAGTTGAAGAAATATCCATTGTGTCCATTTATAATATTCAGGTTCAGTTGTAGAAATTTCACGGTCCCAGTCATATGAAAAGCCTGATGATTTAAGCTGAAAAACAAATCTAGTGATGATACTAAAGCAATAATGAGAATATTACTAACTATCAAATCAATAAATCACCTGTGTACGAAACCGTTCTATGTTTCCCAATGTGGTGATTTTTGGGTGAGTTCCAGTCTGTCAAAAACAAATACCCAAAAAAGATTTAACAAAGAACAACAAATCGCATACCCCTAGCCTGCCACGTTATACATACCAATTGCTAACAGACCTCAATTGCATACTGCTCTGCAGGTAAACCAAATGCATCCCAACCCATGGGATGTAAAACATTGAAACCTTGCATCCTCTTAAATCTTGCAAGAATATCTGTGGCAGTATATCCAAGAGGATGTCCCACATGTAAACCAGCTCCACTGTAACAAAAACCAAATGGGATGCCAGAAAACCATCAAAGAAAGACAGGTAACAAACAGAAAACTCCCAACTTTTTGGAAACCAGGAATTCATCACAAAATTCTAAACGGGATATTTGGAACTCAAACAACGAGCAAACCAAAAGTTTCTCGACATAACTCAGGTAGGAATTTGCACAAAATCCTTGCATTTTCTATCTCAAATCGATTATACTACCTCCTTTCCACAATAAATGCAACATTTGCACTTTTTCCATATTCCAAAATATTTGCCACATTTCAAAAACCAATACATATTTATTATAACTTTTCCAGCCTTGTCCTTTACTAATTACTCAACTAATCACTACTCTATGGTCATTAATTAAGGACATTTTAGACTTTTTTCCTTCATGATAATTGTCTTTCAGTCATTTTCTTTGTATATGTAAAATGTACACATGTTGCATATACTCCGTTTCATAATAGAAGTCTTTTTCCCCCTCCGTTTCAAATGTTGAAAAAGTACATAAATTCACTAAAGTAACATTAGTTTTTCATTTTTTTGGCTACCCAGATTCAGAAAGAAATTAACTTCCTTTATGCAAATAAGATAAGCAAACTCAAAAAAGTAACATTTCAGAAAAGAGACGAGAATAGTTAGTTACCTGGGATAAGGGAACATATCAAGAACATAATACTTAGGCTTAGAAGTATCAATATCAACATCATCAGGGGCGCTAAAAGTCTTATTCTGCTCCCAATATTTCTGCCATTTTAGCTCAATTTCATGAAATGGATAAGCTCTCAATCTCTTATTATTATTATTATTGCTGCTACCTTTAACATTGCCATTCTCATCAGAGTTAGTAGTATGAATACAATTGGAAACTTTGAGGGGGAAAAGAGAAGTTCTTGATGGTTGTTGGCTATGGAGGAGAGTTGGCCGGAAACTGGGAGAGATGAAGAAGAGCTTGCGGTGGCTGCGCAACCGTGGAGGAGACGGAGGAGGAGAAGGTTTTGGGAATATTAAAGGGAGGTTTGTGAAGGTATGAATTTGAGAATACATTTGGTGGGTTTTTGTTTTTTTTGGATGATGAGGAGAGGAAACTCTCACCAGTGTTTCAGTAGTTATGAGAGGATAGTGTGGAGAAGAGGAACAAAAGGATCAAGAATTTAGGGAGGTTACGAATTTGAGTCAACTCAGTAAATAATTATGATGGAATATTCAAGAGTTAATCACTATTTATACTTCCTAATTATTTTTTAAAAATAATTATTACCTCTCAAAAATTTTAGGTGTTATAAATGTCATCGATTATTTACGGAGTGTTAGTAGTGTCCAAAAATTTAGGAATCCGGTAAAAGGGGAGGCGTTGCACATGTGTCGCCCGCACATGTGAAATTCAAGGGGCAATTTCGATCATTCAATTTTTTTAATTAAAAAAAAACTCCTTCAACCCCACGAGATCCTGATCCGACCCGAACCCAACCTCTCCATTTCCCTCCACCTCCTTCGCCATGAGATACGGAGCTCTTTGGTTTGTAAACTGAGCTGTAAAATTTATTTTGATGCACAGGAACTTCACGTAAACTCTGTGTGCCACTTGATGGACTTGAAGAATCTGAAAATACTAACACTGGACGGGGCACGGATTGTTCATTCCTGCTTCAGAATTATCAGCAAAAGTTGCAAGTTTATGGTCGAAATTGGGATTGGAAAATTCAAAGCTTTCATGCTTAAAATTGTGGCTATGTATTGTAATATCCGTAACTTTTGCTTACGTATTATTTTACGTGAAATTTATTTTTGTGTGACTTAGTGTGTAGTCGTAATTTATTTTGTACGATTATGTGTTTGCGTGTCTATTCATTTTTATAACATGTTACGCTATTCTTTTTTTGAGTACGTTTGTGAGCGCTGCTTTCGCATGACGTATCGTAATTAAGGGATCTATTTGTAATTCACTTAGAGGAGTAGTTAATTGGAATTGAAATTAATATAATTAAAAAAACGGATCGTGGGGTAAGGAATAGAAATTGTGGTTGTGCGCGTGTGCAGCAAGAAAATTAGGAAAATAAGAAAATAAAAAGCAAAACGTGTGTGTGGGTGAGGGGGTTCTCGGGAACTCGTGCAAGGCAACGAAACAAGAAAAGAGGAGATCATGGGTTCATGAGGTTTTGTGCGTGGGAGTAGTGGGATTAAGGATAGGTAGTATACCTATATATATATATATATATATATATATATATATATATATATATATATATATATATATATATATATATATATATATATATATATATATAACCTTAGGGGCAGGGGGCCTGGGATATCACATTCACCAAACCAAAACATTAGAAGGTGGCAGTATCCTTTAGCCGCTCAAGAGACGAGGAAAAATAAATAAAAGGGCAGCGGCATCTCAGGCCGCAAGGCAGTGAGAATTTCTGAGAGTTGTGAGTTTTCTGGGCAGACTTTGAGAGATCACCGAGGGATCATTACTTGTCCTCTTTCAGTATATAATATACCGATTCGAAGATAATCGAATAATCTTCGAGTGAGCGCAGACGTCACATCATTTCGAGTCCCGAGCAGAAAGTTATAGCTCCGAGAGTAAGACTGGACGGTGCTGTTCGGATTTTCTGTTATCTTTTGTCTCCGTAAGAGACACACCTACATCATTTAATTATGGCATATACTGCACAGTAAAAGCGAATAAACTATTCTATTTACAAAATATTTGCATGAATTGTGTTTATTGCTTTCGATATTGTATAAACTATTTTGGAATTGAATATCTATCTTGGAATTGTTATGTTACCTAATGAGATATAATCTGAAATATTTTCACCGTTTATGTAAATTTGTTATATATCTAATTTTATACCTTTATAGTTATTCGTGAATTGTTAATTGATCAATGGATAAACTTGCCTAATTGTTTGATCGTTTTGGTCGTCTTAATTGATTAAATACTTTGAGTCGTCCTATTTGGTCATGTCATGTTTAGTCCTATGTGGTTTGGTCGACCGAGTTGCCGCCCTATTTTGAGTTCGTGTCTAGGATCTACTCAATGACACGACTCGTTCGATTAGCAAGATTCCGAGGGTGGTCCTGCGGGTGTCCTTGGTGCGGATCCCAAGGGTCTTGCGATGTGAATGTGTGCAGATACCGAAGAATCCTGCGGGTGCTCTTGGTGCGGATTTTGAGGGTCCTGCGATATGATTATGGGAAGATTCCGAGGGTGGTCCTGCGGATGTCCTTGGTGCGGATCCCGAGGGTCTTCCTACGTGAGCCTTACCCTGATGTGGACTATCATTGGGATTGCAACGGTTTTGTGGAGTCCAAGGTTTTGGATGATGATACAATGTAGAATGAGTCCTTAAAATGTGAATCCGTCGTTCAGGGAGTATAACTAGGGCCGTTGCAATTATTGTCGTATAGTCGTGAATAGATATCTGAGCTCGAATGGTGGGAAGTCGTGTCATAGCGGTAGTGATGTTGTTAGTGTTTAAACGGTGTTGTAATCGAGTGTAGTATATGAGCAATGCGTGGTGCTTGTGGTGCACTTGGTTATGTAAGCGTTTAGATGCGACGAATATGGCTACTTAACTTATTTGTTGTTTCATACTTGTTCGTTCTTTTTATTGGTCCCTACTGAGCACCGTAGCTCAGTCCATCCACTTTTACTGTGCAGATGATTTAGGGGGCGAGCAACACTACGAAGATGATGGCATCTGGGATGGGGATTATGAAGAGTGATTCATAACCGGTTTCAATTAAAGAATTTAGTTTACTTAATTATTAGTTTCGTTAAACAATTTCATTGGTAATAATTAGTTTCCGCTGTTAAATTCTTATTTCAGATTATTTCATAATTGAATTTCTTTTTAGTAACTCTGTTTGTCGGCTTTGATGTTTCATTAAACCAATGAGACACTGCCATGTCATCGACCCTGGTTACGGGGTGTGACATGTACTAACATCTCAGGCAAATGATTGTTCTATATTGCTTCCAACTGTGCCAAGATGCGTGAAATTGATCTGAACAGGTAATTGATTTCGTCCACCCCTAGCCTCCTTCTACGCCATAAACACAGATGCTCAGGCATTGCTGCAATCTGATGCAGAGAACCCAATCCAAATTGGAGAGCTTTTAACTCGTGATTTTTGTATGGCAAATTGGCTCTACGGGTCCAAAAATAATTTACTTTGGTGATTTTTGTCTAAAATCTATTTTTTATAAAACTAAGTATCAAAACAATTTATGTTTGGTGAGGTAGGTCTTTCCGTCCAAAATTACTTGAGTCAACTGTTAATTAAATTTTGAATCTGATCAACCCTTAACTATCAAGAGTATTTTTGAGATTTAACAAAAACATCTCTCCTCTCTTCAAACCCCTACCCTACCCGACCCCACCTTACCAGTACTACTCCAGCACCCCAGCACCCCCACCTTACTACCACGCCCTCCCCTACCCCCACAGCCACTACCAGTACCAGTACCAGTATTCCTCACCATCCCTATGAATCATCAAAATCATCTCATGATGAATATTTTCTTCACCCCTACTGACAATACCCCCTTCTTCATCTCCATTGTTTACAAGATTTTAGTACCAAAAAAATCTCAATTTTGACAAATTCCATCAATTAAAATGTCATCATGAAATTGATTAAAGTACCTAAGTAGCATGAAATTGCAACTTGAAAACAGCTTTCAAGCAATCGCCAGAGCTCAGCTCTGAACTTCACCGGAGCTCCGGCGACAACCGCCGAAAAATCACCATTCCAGTAAAAAAACTCAGCTTTTCACTCAAAATTCAGAAAATCCAGTTCAAATTTTGATACAAACAGGAAAAATAACAATAAAAGATGCGAATTTTGAAGCTCTATAAATGTTGTTGACTCATAGCATTAATGAGGCAGTGAAATTTGATGGCTGAGGGAGATGAGGAAGGGGGTACGGTCGAGTAGTGGAAAGAGGGGGTCGGGTAGGAGAGGTTTGGGTGGGGTTTAATGTTAAATCTCAAAAATACCCTTGATAGTTTTAGGGTTGACCAGATTCAAAATTTAATTAACAGTTGACTGAAGGAATTTTTGACGGAAGTACCTACCTCACCAAACATAAATTGTTTTGATACCTAATTTTGTAAAAAAATAGATTTTGAACAAAAATCACCAAAGTAAAATTATTTTTGGACCCATAAAGCCAATTTGCATTTTTGTATTTGAACAAAACCCTTTTCAGATTGGTAAAAAGGTTTTTTTTTTTTTTTCAATCGCATCAATTTCTCAGGTATGGAGTTCTTAGATTCTCACTTGATTTTCTATTCAATTTTTAATTCGTAAAAATGAATTTCCCATGGAATTCTCAATCTGCGATTTTGTCATGTCCCACTCTTAAGACACATATACTAAAGCAAATAACAGCGAATAACAACAGCAAAAGGGCCCAAGCCCCAATAATGCAATAGATATTTATAGAATATATGATCAAAAGCAAGATCTCAGCTAATCACAATAGTTAAGTTTAGTAGGGAACCACTTCATTACAGCTATCCAACAACTAACTCATCATTAATTAAGTAATAAGCTAAATAAGAGTAAAAGTAAGCAAACTGTGAAGCTGACTCTGCACCAGCCAAGTTGTGAAGCTGACAATCATCACCGGAACATTGTTGTCCTTTCGAGCAATAATTTGGGAAGCCCAAATTAAAACAGCAATTTCAGTAACTAGAAAAGATGTAGAGATAGAGAGAATCAGAGGGAGATAGAAAGAATCTGAGAGGGAGAGAAGAAAAATCTAAGCTTACAAGGGATAGGAGATGGCACTGCCACTGTTTTGATTTAATTTCTGGATCCCTTTCTCAACTGCAACTTTGCCCCTTTATAGGTAGGGTTTGGATTCCCAGGCTGATCCTCCCCCTCCGCATTAGCTACTTCTGACAGCAACAAGAAATAAACGGCGGTTGTTGAAGATCCTCTTTGAGCAAATCAGTTCTCAACAGCTAGCAAGGACCAGATTTGCTCATTCCTTTCTCAACTTGGAATGAAGTCAAAAATAGAAAGAGCGAAACGACAGCGTATTGGCTTAGGTAAAATCATTTAATGGAACGATGTCGTATTGAGTCCAATGCAAATCCCCAATTAGCAAGCCCTAATTTCATTTGTTGTTTCCAACAGATTTTCCCACATTTTTTTAATATGAAATCCTTCTTTTTTACCTAGCAAACATGACAGATTTTTCCCAAAAACATGAAGAGCCTAGTTTGGGTCGGGTCCTAAAGTTAGTGTATTTATGGGGTTCTCTTACTCGTCATAAATATACTTCTACTGGGTTGACGATTTTTCGGTACAGATTGGGGTCATATTCGTCATTTTTGTTTATTGGAAGCTTGCAGAACGATCGTATCTAATTATTTTTATGATCGGTCATGGTTGATTTTTTAATGTTCTTGATGTTGTTCATATGAAGATGGTAACCTTTTATGTGTTTTGATCCATTTTGGTGAAGCAACTCATTTTTTTTTAAAAATAAAATAATATCATTAATAGATATTAGAACTACATAAAAGAGGTGGAATTCCAATGGATCCCCTACCCTATGAAATGAGGCATCAAGCCTTAGAAATTTTTTAGCTAAACAATGAGCCCAAAACATTACAAGACTCGCAGTAATAGAAAAATCTAGAGGATAAACGCCCTATAATACAAAATTCCATGACCGAATAACCAAACACTACTACCAAAAAAATAATAGCAAAATCGAGGTCACGCACAAATCAAAAGCCTTCCAGAGTTCTTATATGTAGACTTTCAAAATACGTAAAATTAGGAGGGGAGATCAGCTGAACCGCATAGAGTAGTTGACCAGCTGACCACGCCAGATACGAACAGAAAGTCCGCTCACGATCCTCCATTCGACTCCATTCGAAATCATGTTACAATAAAATTCTATCTTGAGTGATGATTCTCCAAGTTTGAGACGGAAACCCCATTGATTGCTTTCATAAAAATTTGAATTAAATCCTAAATTAAAACATAAAATAAAACCTAGTACTACAATGATATTAATCATGAAGTTTGCAAATGACTTTATTATGGAAACGAAAAAACGATTAGGAAAGCGAACCATTATGAGGCGCGTCAAAGATTGAATTGTTCAAAAATTGTTAAGTCCCGGACAATTCAAATTCAGGAAATTCAAGAGTCTTGGCAGGGTTGACATGCGACCCCCACCATACCCTGATTAACGGCAGGAGCCCCGTTGGGACAAAAAAAATTCCATCTGTTTCTTAATTAGGAATCACCAAAATATATCCAAATGGCCCTTGCAAAAAAAAACCCAACAGCCCAGTATCTGGCCCAAGCATGATCAGGCTAGTAATGAGCAAAATAAATAGGTGGGCCACTAATGACCAGGCCAGCAGATGACCCATAATCCTGGCCCGAATGTACACACCCTGGCCCATAGAAAAGGCCTTTGACCCACCAAACTACTGTCAGTCTCTTGGGTTGTCAACCCAACCCGCTTCAATAAGCCATGCTGCCTCCGGCCCAAAAAATCCGAAGCCCATCATTCATTTCCCTAATTACAGCCCATAACTACTTGGTCCACCTTCCTTTCCCCTAGGTTTGCCCACACCACAACAGCCCCTCCCAACCCACCATGCCCAGTCGGGTATCCCCTAGGTTTGCCCACACCACAACAGCCCCTCCTTATTGACGGCGTTCCATCCGGCCGGCAATCCGCCTCCCATCTTTTTGCCGTCATTTGCAGTCCTAACAAATCAACACCATGGTTCGATTTCGGACCTGTATCCCGGCCCGGCACCACCAGAACAGATACTGGTTGACGCCCCTTTGTCAAATCCCGACAAACGCTGGCCACCATCTCCAACTCCGGCGACTCCCCTCCAGATTCTATCTGATCCATACCTTGTGCCCCCAAGTTCGGTACATCCTCCATAACCGGAGCAAAAGCAGTTTGTTGATTTCTGAACTTCCAACTGTGACAATTCAACAAACAAATAGAAAGAAGCCAAACTCCCCTTCCGTCGAAACCAAAAAATTTGTCGGTCACTGTAGTAGCGCCGTGGTCGCGCAAAAACAACACCGTAAAAGAGACATTAGAATCAGAAAATCTAATGGCTAATATCGATGTCAGTGGATAAAGATCGCGGTGGATGATGAAACTCATCTTCCGGCTAAAAAACGCGCATAATAGTGTCAGGACTGGAATAAAAGAATAAGAGAAATAAGTTTCAAATATTAAAAAAGAGGGAAAATCAATTGAGAAATTAGGGTAAAGGAAATTGGGAATTAATTATCCTAAGTAAAGTCTTAAACGGTGTCGTTTTACTTAAAGGGATTTTAATCCCAAACGACACAGTTTACATTATGCTATTTTCGGCTGGCTGAAGGACAGAAGAGGAAAGAATTATTCCTTACCAGAGGGCTGCTACATTCTCATTGGCAGAAGGATGATCTCCACTGCATCCACTGTTGATTCCAAGGGTAATGCCAGAAGAATGCTGAGAAGGGACAGGATCCATTTGGGGCTTTGTACCCTAACTATAAATAGGAATTTCTTTCCTGAGAGAAGGCATCCAGAAATTATACAGCAAGTGGCCATTGCCATTTACTCCTTCTTGTAAGCTTCCTTCGACCTTATCCTTTCTTCCTTATATCCATTTTATCTCTGTTTCCTTCTTGCTGATTCAAGACTATTACTCTTTCAGGGTGTGAAAGTGCAACTGCAACTTGGTGGACTTTCTGAGTTTGTTTCCTAATCTCTTGAGCATGTCTTAGTTCAGTTATTAGTTCACTTTGAGGCTGTGACCTCTTATTTTCAGTTCTTAAGTAATCTCAGATTTCCTTGTACTTAAGTTGGATCAAGGTTTCAATATTATATATATATTGCATTTCATTTTCTTGAATCTATTAACTGATTGTTGGTTGAGACTTTTGAGTCTCTTAGCTGTTTTCCTAAGAAGTTAGTGTAGTGTGAGTTTGTTGTTCTTTGGAACATCACAAATAGCTGCGTAAAAAACCCTAGAATACTAGGGAAATGCTCCGACATACACGGAGCCTCACCAGACGTTGAGAGCATTTGCTTGTACAAATCTTACAAGCAGCTCATTTGTTCTTGGCAATAATGGCACGCCCCTTAATCCACTGAATTCCAAGTTCGGGTCGGGTTGGGTCATGAATGGTCAAATTGGAGAGAGTTTTTTTTTTTGTTTTTGTTTTTTTAATTAAAATTGAATGGACAAAATTGTCCTTCGAATTGCACATGTGCGGGCTGTACGTGTGGAATATCGCCCCCTCTCGCTGGATTCCGCCACTTTTGGACACTAATGGCACCCCGTAAATAGTTGGAGACATTTATAACACCTAAATTTTTTAAACATAGCTATTTTTTAAATATAGCTGAAGGGTATAAATAATAATTAACTCTAAATTCAATTTAGATTTAGATTTGAGTCAACTCTATAATCAATTTAGATTTAAATTTGTATTGAAAATTCTATTTTTTCTTAAGTTTCTGAATTTCTCTCATCAATATTAAAATTAAATATCTTCGGTCTTTGTGGCTCTCGCCATTATCTATAATTATTTAACATGAGAACATACTTGTGAGAAAAAATTAGAGGGGGAAGGGGGCTTTATTGAGTCTAGTCCCACCCAATTAGTAAGTAGGGCCGGTAACTTACGACCTATGTGGTTGTGAAAATTTTAAGAAATGAAAGTTGAAATCTAATAGAGTCGTCTCACCTCGGGTAACTTTATTTTAGAACCATCTTAATAAATTTTGACTCACCTCTTACACTCATAAATTCAGCTCATACTCCAACTGTCGAAGAGAGATTTATGTTTGCAACCACTTGCAAAAGCGAGGGCTCTATTTGGATTGGGTTTGGGTTTGAGATTGAGATTGAGATTGAGTTTTGGCGGGAGAGGCTAAAAAGTGGGCGGGAAATATTCAAATTCAAATTTTTTTCTTCAAATAATCGGAAAAATTCAAATTTTGGCCTCTAAAATTGGTGGGAGATGTACAAATTCCAAATTTTTTCGAACGATTATTTAAAAAAAAAATTTGAATTTGAATATTTCCCGCCCACTTTTTAGCCTCTCCCGCCAAAACCCAAACCCAAACCCAAACTCAATCTCAATCTCAATCTCAAACCCAAACCAAATAGAGCCGAGATATACATTTGTAAATAGAGCGGGACTGAATTTATAAATGTAGAATTTGAGTCAGTATCCATTGAGATTGCTGGGAAATTCATGTATAACTTGTTTCCTATTATAATTGGATTCTCATTGTTTGAAAAATATTTGTTTATGTCAAGATTTCCTAATTCTGTTAGGGAGTTTATTTAGTCAAGATTTCTAGAGGATTTAATGGAAAATTTATAGGGATTTCATTATGAATAATCAACTATAATAATTAAGCATATTTTGATGAGGATTATACATGGAAACTCCTTATAAGAACTGTGTCAAGCGTGTCTGCTCCCAATATTTCTGTTATTTTGTCTTAATATTTTCTTCCAAAAAACCAGCGCATGAAGTTCACAAAAAGCGATATACACCAAAATAAATTAATGGTCTAAGATTTCCATGCATTAGAACTAATAAGTAAGAAAAAAGATTGTAAATTTATAATGGTCAATATAACTTTGATTATCTTCTCTACTTACTTCATCTGTGAAAAAAAAATTGATGTATAAATATGATAAAAACATTAAGGGTAAATGGTGTATTTAGTCCTGAAACAATTTTCGCTTGGCAAAGTTGGTCCCTAAAGATTGTTTGCAGCTTTTTAGATCCTCAATCAAGTTATGGGCTAGGAATTGGTCCTTTTGACTTTTTTTTGAAATATTGAATGTTAGTCAACAAGTGATGTGGGCAAAATTGGAACTTCACATTTTTTTAAGATAATTAATATCATATGAACTTAATTGTAAAAATACTTAAAAATAAATACCTAATTGTAAAAATAAAACTAAAGCACTCCTCCCTCCACCTCCTTCTTCTCCAGCCCCTCCTCCACCGCCTCGCTTCTTCTCCAGCCGCCTCCCCTCCTCCTCCTTCTTCTCCAGCCACCGCCTCCCTCTTCCCTCCTCCTCCTTATTTTTTAGTTTTATAATTAGGTATATATATTTCATTATATTTACAATTGAGTACAAATGATATTAGTTATCTAAAAAATATGTGAAATTCCTATTATACCCATGTACACTTGACTAACAAATACAAAAGGACCTAAAAAGATGCAAACAATCGTTAAGGACCAACCTTGCCAAGCGAAAATTGTTTGAGGATCTAAAAAGCTGCAAACAATCATTAGGGACCAAACTTGCCAAGCGAAAATTGTTTCAGGACTAAATACACCATTTACCCAAATATTAAAGTAAAAGAAGAATTTATAGTGTTTGCTTGTTTTTTTTTCTTTTTTGTGAACTTCTACTAGTATAACATTAAAGTAATATAGTTCAAAAAAAAAACATTAAAGTAATAGAGATTTGGTGAAAATAAATTATAGAAGAAAATATTAGAGAGATTATGGGCTGATTTTTTAAATAATTGAGAAAAAATTAGATATTAAATTTGAATAGAGTAATGAAGAAAATATTAGAGAGAGAAATTAATAAAAATATTAATATTTATTAAAAGGGTAGTTTGGTCATTTAAAGACAAATTTCCTTAACAGGAGGAAATCTGTATTGACAATATCATCAGCAATGCGGTTGAGTTCTATATGGTAACTGACACCTCATGCTTTGTGAGCAAGAAAGGGGCAGCCACAGTTCTTATATAAGGAGAAGTATATCTTTCCAGGGTTCTATTGATGCCAAAACGCCAGTGAAAAATAGAGGCATCAAGAGAAACATTAATCAACAAGGGAGTTTAATCTGCAGCGATCTTGACGGGTGAGTAACTTGTCAATTTAATCTACTAATTAGTATTGTTTGAGTTTGTAGACGTAAATGTTTTTATTGTAACTTTGTGATGGTTCAAACTAGTAGATTTGATCCAATAATAGTTTAAACTTCTTGAACTGCGTTAACAACTTTTGTATTGTGTTACTTTGTATGTTATTACACTTGTTACATTTTCTGTTAACACCATACGTGATACAATACTTGACAAAGAAACCTAACATGAATTCTAATTGGTTTAAAGTGAAATTCTGCATCTTAAAAGTTGAACTACGCAACAAAAAATTGTGGAACGGGATAAGTTTCGCACGTGAGACTTACTCTCGTCTGTCAAATTAAAATTTTATTGATCAAAATTGATTTGAAATGGATACTTGTCATAATTTTACGACAGTTGTCGTGTTTTTATGTCTCAAGACACATATCCTGAACTTTTTCATATGTGCGAATTTTTAGTTATTCCGAATAGAATTTGTACTGAGTAAAGACCAACTCCCACCCCCAAAAAAAACTATATATAAAAAGACGCAAAGACAAGACTATAAGAGTATGACCAAACTCCAATTTTCCAAGAAGTGGATGGAAAGAGATCTTTATCCCAATCTTGTCGTATATTTCACGTGTCACATTAATTTTAGGGTCACATCTACAATGCTGAATAGAATATTTTTCAACACCTTACAATCGTTAGATGCTTAACTTTTAGATCTTATAGCAGTTGTGTATTCGTCTGTCAAACACGCCGTTCACACTCAATCCTCTTTTTCAATCCCCTTCCAGAATTTTCTCTCCCCCCACCACAGTAATTTTGGCCTAAATTTTTTGGAATAATCCATCAAATTCGCCAGCATGCTTATCATGCCGCGAAATATCCCTATTTTGAAGCTTACATATTCCAAAAAGTCCCTAAAATTTCTTTTTTCCAATTCGTTCTTCATTTTTTAATTTGTATAGACAGTTGTAACTCACCATTTTCATTCACAGAGTTGCTTGCAAATCAGAACATACCAGTTGAAGATTGTATTGTGATTTCGGCACCAAATCAGAAGTTCAAAACGATTCAATTTGTATCGAAACAGGCACAAAGATGTTAATGTTATTACGGTAATTTTATATAATAATAGTAATTCTCAGTCATAGATTTCACATAAAATATGATCTGATTTTGTTTGTTCTTTATAAGATCGAAATTGTCGACGAACAAGATCACATATTTTCTGGTTTGGATGATGTTTCTTACCGCTGTTAGTTATGTTTCTGACCACTATTAGATGTTTTCCTTACAACTGTAAGAAACATAACTTACCGTTGTTAGAAATAGAAATAGAGGAATCCGATTTTTTTTTGAGATATGGAGAAATTTTGGGAAAATATAATTTAATGGAGAAATTAAAGGGATTGCCGAATTTTTTTAAAGATATGGAGAAATTTTGGTAAAATATATTCAAAGATATAGGAGAATTTTATGAATATATGAGAGGATTTAATGGAGGCATTTAAGTGATTTTTACACAAATTAGAGGGATAGGGGGGGTCGGTGTTTTGCGTGATTTAAATGGCTAAGCATTAGATTTTATCCAATGGGGTAAATGGTGTTCGGAGGTGCTGAACTTTAAGGTGTTCATCACCATAGCCGCCTCGTTATTTTAGAGGGTTTTATTATTATTTTTAAATTTTAGATTTTTTACAAGGAAAAAAATCTGACCTTTTGTATAAAGGTTGGCATGCTTATTACGTAGTAACCAAATCAATTAAGGTCATTGCTGTTGTAAAGTTCTCTTTATAAGGTCAAATTGAAATTGCAAGCCTGGTAATTAGCTTCTATGCTTTGCTTTTGTTTCTGGAGAAGCCAGAAAACCAATTCTACCAGTCAACTGAAATTAAATTAGTAGTTAATTAGGTTGATAGTATGCGCGCGTATATATATATATATATAAAGGACTGGCACACCTATGAGTTCCTGATGTCTATAAAGGCTAATATGAACCTTTACATTTATCAACTGTAATAATTGAATGTATCGAAGTCCAAGAAAAATGGGGCATTCTAAATGTATGGAAATGGAATTCATGAACACAACCATAAGTCCTAAAAAATTCTACAAAAAAACAGAAGTCCAAGAATAGCAACAGCAGCTAAGTTTAGCATCCTAATTAAGTTAAAAAAGATTTCCTCTATAGTTGTTGATTCAAAATTCCTCAGCTGCCAGCGATTGCCAAGTTGTCATTCTGACATGAATAATATCATTGCATACTGGTTGAAGACATCAACTGTTCAAGTTCCTCGGTAGCTTGGTTTAAACCATGGATGATCATTTTCCTGATCTGTTGGACCGAGTAATTAAGTCAGAAACAGAACATGCTAATGATAATTAAAGAATGCGCAAGTACAAGAAGTAGAAATGACCTCCAGTTTATCTTCTCTGGCTCTGTGGTCTCTCGGGAGTTTCCTGAACTCCTCGGTTAGGCGAATGCACTCATGTAAGTTTTCAGGAGTAACAAAGTCGGCAGCAACTTTGGTACATGACTGAAATTCGGAAAGATTAATATTATTGTTAATGAGCTTTGATTTTTTTTCTTTCAGAAAATAGAATGAGCAAACTTGAACAAGGAAGATAATATACCTTGAGATTCCGAACTTGGTGGGGGCATCCAGCAGGGATGAAAACTGCCTCTCCAAGCCTCTGCTCAAATGTCCAAGGTTCTATACCTACAATTATACAGAACAATTAATTTGACATGGGATAAGGACAATAATTTAAGTTCCTTTGTTCTTCTGGTACTATGATGGAGCAGTTTAATATAGCACGGTCGGAAATAGCTGAAAAGGAATAATGGAATATCACATACCATATTCTTCTTTGAGCTTCTTTTTATGCTCCACAGTAAGATAGAAGGATTGGTCATGAATTGGATGAACAACCTATGCGGATAGGATAACCAGAAGTTTAGAATTATACTGCACCATTTTACCCCAAAAGAAGTTTAAAAGAAACAATAATGATTGTTGGATCAAATAAGGATAAGAGAGTATAAAATGAAATTGATTGTTAGAATTTGATATGACATTATGCCTTCTTGATCTTTGTTTTATCCCAAATTTTTTATCCAATAATCACTACCCTAAAAGAAAATGTAAAGGAGTTATAACTGCACAGACAACTGAAACTTCATGTTTTAATAAGATACCTGGTCAACTGGACAACAGTTGGTGTGCCTGAATTCCTTTGAATGTCTTAAAAGATACTCATTCAATTTGGGTACATCCTGCCTCCTGAAAATGTCCCAAAGAGCACCGCCACTTCCATCTGCGTTTTCCGTGAATGTGATATTTCGAAAAGGTTGTTCTTCATCCACCTCTTGTTCCCCGCATCCAGAATGCAAATTCTTGCAAAAATCTTCTTTCTTCATGATGATGCCATTAATGGGTTCTATTGAGTGTTGTTTCTTTTGCCTATCAAGCTGCTCTCTTTCATCCTGGGCTTTATGTTTCTTCTTCAAGTTTTCAATTGCAATGCATTGCTCATCGCTTAGTACTACTTCTGTGGTGTGTGTCAAAATATTCACCTGAACCACAATATTAGATCTTGAAATTGCTGAATGTGAAAAATGTAATTTGGAAACAAGATAAAGATTCTTCCGCAATAAATCATGATAAACACCTATAGGAAAAGTAAAAGAAAAGAGAGAATAATATTACTAATAATAAATAGTGGATTCCATTGGATACATCCTATCTACATATCGACCAGTTCAGCTATCATATTCAGATAACAAAATTGGTGCAGCGACTTATCAGCCACTGGACAAAGAAATGGCGACATATCATGTCTAATTGAAATGAACCTGAAAGACACATACATGGCAAGAAAATTGTCACAGTTCCAGCACCATTTTTTCCAAACAGGCATGAGATGGGTCCATCAAAAACTATTCTTCCCCCCCCCCAAAGGATTATCAGTTCTTTCCCATCCTCCCCGAAGATGCTTCTCTAAGTTATGTTTACTTCTGGTTAAAGAAGTTTTCAACAGAAACATAGTCTAAACGAGAAATTTGCATCTAATGAGGAAAAGAAGAATCTTAAAAGAAGTGAATCCGTAGGGGTTAACTTATTTACACGTACCGCATCTGACATATCACAGTGGAGCTTAGTCACAGAATCGCCTCTTCCAAGTTCCTCTGCAGTGCCATAAGCTATGTATGTCTTCGGACCCATATCAGGTTTTAAGATATTTTCTGGCAGCTTCACAGCCAGATTGAGAAAACCAGCTTTTGGATCCGAGTATTCTGGAAATGGCAATGCACTAATGAACTCATCACAATGGCGGGGCAAGAGATCATCAAACTTGTCAGACGGGGGCCAGTCCTTAAGTTTCAGCATCGCAGGCCAAAAATTCTTATATGTCCTCCCTACCGTATAACCTTTAAAGAATTTACGGGTACTAATTTCAACCTGCGAACGGCAGTAAAAGTTTGAAAATAATAAGAAACATAATCGTTTATGGGGGAAGTGTGAGAATCAAAACCAGGGGGCTACAATGGAGCACTTTAAATTATTATTTTTAAAATGGAAACTAATCGCTAAAGCATAAAAGTAGATAGGTTAGACAAGATGCTAAAATCACCTCACAGCCAACCAGGCAATCAATAGCCTTTACCACTGACATTTTAGTGCTGACATTGGAGTCCACATCCTCACATAATGCACGCCACATAACCATTGGTTCCCAACTCAACCCACTGGTCCTCTCAAGAACATTTTGAACTATTACTGGTTCACCTCTTGCCCAGTAACTGCGAAAACGGAAAAATTCTTCGTCCTCCAGGATATTCCTCGAATCTGGGCAGTATAAGAAGTTGTCATCGGAACCTTCTCGAAAAGCAGCTCTGCGCAACTTCTCAGGGTCAGCTTCATAGCAAATTGGTGAAAATATTGTATTGACCATATCACATTTTGCAAGAATTCTTTCAGCTCTTCCTTCCAAACTTGAGATCCAATCTTTTGGAAGGAGACTCCTGAGCTCTAGCACATGCCTACCACATCCTCCCATTTCCCTTGGGGCACATTTGATACTTCCATCATCCTGGATAGTCCATCTAATAAGTGGTTCAACCTGAACCTCTAAACTTTCTGTATCACAAGACTCTTCTAACGGATCTCCACCGTGGATGTAGTCATTGCCCTTATTCTGATACTCAAATGCTACTTTATTGCCACCTTTTAAAAACTTTTCCTTACGAATTTCACAGCAGCAGCTAAGACAGAGCTCGTATGAACAAGTTGGACAACTCCGGTGCAAATCAATTATTGAGGTTGAGCAGTGATTGCTGCACCGAGCAGAGAATTGTGTAACATAAGATTTCTATGGCACATGAGAATGATATCAAACAATAGCTAAAAGAAAGGATAACCGACCAATATACACGCTCATCACCGTGGTAAGTTGACTGTTCCACATCAATTGAATGTAATGGTACCCCTAAGCATGCATATCCTCAATCAGTAACAAGAATATATTGAACGAAAAGAATCCAGACATGATCATCAAACAAACGTAAGCATGCATATCCCCAATTAGTAACGAGAATTTATTTAAACGAAAGAATCTAGACACAATCTTCGAATAAACGTACCTTGAAAATGAGATTCCGTTTCTATCTCCTTGATTTGGTCCTGATGAATATTTTTGAAGAATGGTAGAAGTATATTCACAAAATAGTGGAGATGTTGCACCTTTTTGTGATCACTTATATCTCTTTTTGTTGTCTAACATGTAAATGAAAAGGAAATAATCAACTAGTGCTTCAGAAAATTTAGCAAATAGAAGCATTGAGGCCTCCACTAAATAGGACAAACCGTAAACATAGCATTGGAGTGCAAGCAGAAGTTGCAGTTGCAGTTTCCACGGCAAAATGGGCACATCTCTGAAAAATTTTCTTCTGACAACTTGGGATACCTATTCAATTCAGAGATAAATATGTATTAACAGAGATATTAAATAGTTTCAGGAAAAGAACAAGCAAGTGGCAAATACATAAGATGCTCACCATTCCTTAATGCAGTGTATACAATAAGTTTTCTTTCGGCACTTTGTACAAGGAACAACAGTTAATCTGTCATTCCTCCGGCATTGATGACACTTCAGATCCTCTTTATCCTTCTGCTTTTGAAAACTTTCTATCAGTGGACAAGTTGTTAATCTGGAAAGAACTAATAAAATAAATATAAAGTAGCACTTACTTTTGTGTGCCGATGTGCAGATCTATCAATGCGCTGCTTGCCACATATTTGAAGCTGGTGTTAAAGAAGAGGAAGATGAGGAAGGCGATGAGCTTGATAGAGATGGTTTCAAGAGATCATCATTTTTTGTTCTTACGTCCTCAAGCTTTCTCTTTGTCTTCACACGATCCTGTTTACTTCTTCTAGTCTTCCTTGAATTATTTGAATCGCTACTATTATTGCTTTCAACCATTGTTAAAACCAGGTCTTCTTCATCATCTATCCAATCTCCTACCAAAAAGTTGCTTTCAAAACTGTATTTCTTGTTCGGGGCAATCCGGCGTCTTTCAGAGGTTCTTCTATTATCTACGCTTTCAAATTCTTGAGTTTTCTTGGCATCCGGTTTAACACTTAATGATATTTTCTTCACCTTGCAGTCATTCCAGTCTTTATCACTATTGTTTTCCTCTAGATTTATAGACATTGTAGTCAAAGGAGTTTTTTCCTTCTTTGAAATACAACAAGTCTTCTCCAACTTCCTTGTATCCCTCAATCTTTTCTTACATGAGTGATCAATTGCTTCTGCTCGTTTAGTAGTCCTTCTGTTAGCTGACAACTTCATATTTTCTTTATACTCACTTGGTTCATCTCCATTGTCTGGATTTCCATTGTCATCTGAAACCTTAACATCCAGGGGCATCCTATGTCGATCAGTTCCACCTTTTCTAAATAATGTAGATCCAGGACGGAAATCTCCATCAGCATCCAGCAAAATTTTTGTTTTTCCTTTCCTTTCTTCCATTTCTTCCCTTTGACAAACAGGTTGCTTATCTTCCACAGCTCTCCTCTTGTCTAAGACACTCCTAATCTGCTTTGGGAAGCCATCCGTGGGGACTCCTATGTCTCCAAGTAGCTTCATTTTCTCCCCAGAGATACCTTGAACTTTGAGTTGTGATCCTGCAAGATCATCCTCATCTTCATCGTCAGAACTGATCAAAACAAGCTTTCTTTTTCGTCGAAAATCAGACTTGTTTCTCGGGGTCCTCTGAAGTCTTTCAGGGTCCGCGAATCGCATGCCTTCTCTCTTTGTAACCACCACTGCCATTGCCAGTACAACTGCAAAAGAACCCAGCTGTAAGTGCATCAATCCATTGATTCATTCCATCAGCCATATAAATGATAAAAACGAACAAACAATTATGTATTTAGTAAATAAAAGTAGAAGATTTATCCTCAGGGCATCAAATACCAAAGAAAAAAGGGAAATGCATACAGTTACTAAATAACCACTATGACTAATCCCCTCGCCCAGGATGATCTCCGTAGAGAGGTAAACAACGGTTGGCCACGAAATGTGCTCTTCCTATGGGCGGGGATTGAACTCCCAACCTCATGGTTGAGGAACGAGTTGAGCAACCACTACGTCACACTTAACTTCATGGTTATATATACTAACATTTAATAAACAACTTAAACAGATGAGCATGAGAAAATTCCAAAAAAATAATAAATTGAAAATACAGTTGAAAATTGAGCAGGAGTCAAGTCAACAAACTCGAGTTCAGAAATTCAACTTCTCATCAGTTTTATGATTAAAAACAATGCAAATAGGAAAACAATTAAAAAAAAGTCTAATTCTTTTGCATTCAAAGAGAAAACGCTCAATCGATCAGCCTCCAGAATACTACCAAACTACCACATGAAAACGAACGATGAAAACAATGAAAAACAGAGAAAAAACAATCACAGAACACATAACTGATACAAATTCGATGAAAAAAAAATCAATTTAGGACAATGTTTCACCTGATCGATCAAAAAAAAACGCAGAAACTAGAAGAACAGCAACCGAGTCACCATTCCAGCTTTCATCGAGCTGAAAATTTTGAAAAAAACACGAGTTAAAATTTCATCTTGATGAACGCCAATTAGAGTATAGGGATTAGGTTTTGATATTTAGAGATTTGGGGAATGGAATTTGGGAATCAAAATTGAGTTTGGAAATCTGTTTTGATGAGGAGATGGAAGAAGAAAAAGAGAAACCAACGGAAACAGTGGGCCGCGCTAATATATTGCTCTCTGACTTTTACCGGGTGCTACTTTGAATTTTGTAGGTATAAATCGGTTCGGATATTTTCTCTAATATTTCTTGCGTTTGTTTTTTTTTGTAATAATGACAATTATAATTGAAAAGTAATTAATAATTTATTTCTGAGAGTATCATAAATTATCTAGAGTGAATATAACTAGGGAGAAAATCTCCCTATATACATAAATAATTTTTATTTTTTCTCTTTTTTATCAGTCAATTTTTATTTTAGTTCAATTTGTACATAAATTATTTTTGAACTATTATTTTTGTTAAATTAGTGTGAGATTGGTGATTTTCTGTCACTTTTAATCATCTGTTCTGCACATATTCACAATGTTAAGGATTTACATTGATAAAAATACCGTTAAGACTGGCAAACATATACATAGCACGTGTTCAAAAGTGAGTGGAAATCACTAGTTTTACACTATTTTGACAAAAACAATAGTTTAAAAATAGTTTATGTACATAAATATTTAAAATAAAAGTTTACTAATAAGAAGAGAAAAGTAAAAAATTTATTTTGGTATATATAGCGAGGTTTTCTGAGGTGGTTTTATTATAATTAATGGTTTGGTGGATTGATTTTACACCTCATGGAAAAATGAGATTTTTAAGTTGCAAATCTTGAGATAATATAGCATTGCAAATTAGCTTTATGTCAATTTTGGAAAAAGGCATTAATCACTTTACTAGTATATTTTTCCACTTGTGAGAAGATGTATTTAGTTGGCTAGAAGCATGTCTAGTCTACGATTGTTTTATATATGGTAATTTTATTAGTATATTAAATAATTAGACTAAATAATCTATTAAAACATTTCCAGACATTAATTAGAACAACTTTTTACTATCGATATACTTAACATATCAAATCTTTATCTATTGAAGAAGTTGTATTTCAATGTTTCTATATTTCAAGAGACATACTGAATCATGATATTCCATAGAAAATAAATAAAAAATATTGAATCATTATTTTGGAAAATTATTTACTTAAAATTATTTTTCTTGATAAGGATTAGGAAGAAACTATCCTTTTACGAAAAAAGCTATTCTATCAAGAAAATCTTGCACGGATTACTACCTCCGTCCAAAATTTGCCTCTTTAACAAAAATACCGGAATTAAATTTTTAATGAATTAGATAGAAAAGTAAGAGTAAAGAATGTAATTAATTAATTTTTTCAATCACCTCTTAAATTGTATTGAAAACTGCTAATTTTAATCAATCATGTTGTTTTTTCTTTGTTTGAAGCTCAGACGGGCGTACACCCAAATGGAAGAGTAGCACCTCACAAGAGGAGGATGAGATAACTCTATAAAGGGAGACAATTTAAAGCATGCCCATGAGCGGAGAGGGTATCGAACTCAGGTCGTGGGCAAACCGTTGCCCCACTGGGCTAAGAACCTTGTGATAATCATGTTGTTGAATTGCGTTAGAAACTCCTAATTTATTTTAACTATAATATTTAACATATGTTATAAATAAGGATACAATTGATCGAATAGGCCAATAGCCCAGTGGGGCATTGGCCGGCCCGTGACCTCGATACCCTCCGCTTGCATGCGGTAAGGTTTATTCTACCTTATCTAAGGTGTTCTCTCCCCGATGTGGAAGCGATCGCGTCATGGCGTCAAGATACAATTGAAAAATATAACATAAATAATTATTTTAATTAGAAAAAAATTAATTTGAGACAAACAAAAAAAAATAATTAATTTAAAATGGTGCGAGCATGTCGTAACACAGTAAAACTGTCACATCAAATCAAAATTATCACTTTGTTTTTTTTTTTTTGTAGAAAAATTATCACTTTGTTGCCGAATCAAAGAGCTATCTTTGATATTCTTTATAGAATCCTTTCCTTATGCTGTTTTTCTTGTTGTGGAAGTTTGTTTTAGACTTTTCTTCCTTTCTTCTTTCCAGCCCGGATCCCATGCGAAACAGTATATTTTCTACGCATACAAATTGTATAAAAATACTTATTATGAATTTTAAAACATGTGTCATGCAGAATAAGTATCCTGAATCATAACATGTGTCGTGTTTTAAATTAATCTTATTAAAATTTCAATCTGATGGACGAGAATAAGTTTTGCAATCCCATGGAGCCACTATGTTTTTTTCACCTGCTGGGTTGAAAGTTTGCAGTCCGACACTTATGCGGAACAAGTATTTTTCAGTATGTGCGGAATATTTTTTTTTCCTTGAGAACATGTGTTCTTAGCTTAAGAACGCCTATTCTCGCAAACAGGTGTTCTGTTTAAATCAATCTCAATCATCAAAATTTTAATTTAACAGATGAGAATTTGTTCCGTACGTACGAAATATTTTCCTTTCCGCACTAAAGCCGTGGTGAAAAGTTTGTTGTCATTCTTCTTGAAAGTACCGAAGGTGAGAAACACGTGCGTTTGCTTATATAAAAACAAAAACAAACAAACACGTGTGTATGGAGTAGTAAATAATGTCCTCGCCTTCACAAAAAGAATCATACAACTTCGCTGAGGTGTAAAAGTTGAGACTTCCCAATTAATTAATAGGTCAAAGTTTATTAATAGGTCAAAAAGAAAATTATTAATAGGTCAAAGTTTATTAAGATCTCAATTAATTGAATTAGTTGAGTCGAACGTTCGAAAAAATTTCTATTAAATAAAATAAAATGCTAGTATTAAAATTCCAATTAAATGGGTCAGGCTAAATGTCATACCGATTAATTGTCTAGAGACTCTAGACACCAGTAAAACAATAGGCGAAAACGTGCTTTATATGCTTTTTTTCCCGTCAATATACTATGTATGGTTATCTGGATTATATCCAGCCAGTAATTCAATAAAAAAACAAAAGGAAAAGGACTACAGTCTACACAGATGCCAAGAAGTCCAGGCTCATGTTCCACGTGTCCTCAATGTTGTTATGGGAATTGGGAAAACGCCTTTAGGCATTGACTAGTAGACTCGTGGTTTTCGTTTGGAGGAAGGGAGAATGTGTTTCAATGGTTTGGTTTTTTATCTGTGATTTTTTTTTAATTTAAAAAGAGATAATTACTATTTATGCCCCTGAGATATGTTTCAAAAGTAACTGTTACCCCCAAAAATATATCGTGTCATAAATGTCCCTAACAATTTACGGGGTGTTATTTATACCCAAAATTGGCGGAGTCCAGCGAGAAGGGGTGGCGTAGCACATGTGCGGGGCAGCACATGCAAAATTACAGGGGCAAAAAAGTCCACCCATTGTATTTATTATTTTTCTCATTTTTATCACATTTACCAAAAACAAAGAGAAAAATCACTTTTTCTAAAAAAAAACAAAGAGAGAAAAATCACTCTCCACCGCCACCCACCTCCCCGGCGATATCTTCCGCCACTCTCAAACCCTAAATTCTTCGCCGCCCTCTACTCCACGACGAGGCTACTATCGAAGGAGTCCGGTGCGGCATAATCAGACGAAGAAGCTACAACAACTGACGAGGGCTACTGTCGCCGCCGATGCTTCTATCCGACCTGCCAAGAACATCATCTATTACCCCATCTCTATCATCAGCATCAAATATTTTCTCAAACTTCAAGTTGTTATTATCTGGTTCTTTTAAACCAAAACCACCCCAATCAGATAAAAAAATCCTTCAAAAAATCTTGTTATTATCCGGTGCCCTAGTATCTCCGCCGGTAAAGTCGAATCGTATCAAGACCTTACCAAGTAGACTCATCAAGAATCAACCAATGGGAATGTAACACTATACATTCCATTAAATCCAAGTATTCATATCAAAACAACTCACAAATTCACTTTCAGAAAATGGAGCCCACCGTCTTCTTAATGGAGTATTCACATTTGAAAACTAAAAAACCCACTGTAAAACTAGCAGTAACTACAATTCATATATAACAAGGTACTATTAGTATAATTCAATTCATATATTAGTCTTCAATTTCCTTTTTTTTTATATATATTAGAAAGAAGCTTATTCCATTGTGAAGTTGAAAGTGATTGTCAAAGCATAGTTAACAAGATAGAGCAATGTGAAGAAGATTTCTATTCTGTCGGTCATTTTGTTAGTCTGGCTAAGAGTATTCTAGATTCTTTTTCGGTCAAAATTTCATATATTCATAGAGTAACAATACAGCTGATATACTGGCCAAACTAGCTACGAGGAATCAATCATCATCTCAATGGTTTGGAGATCCTCCGGATTTTCTTCTACCACATGTAATCTCTGATATCAATATATGATTATCTGTTTTCTTCAACAACAAAAAAAAAAAAGTCTTCAATTTCCCCACCACAAAATGGCCCAATGAATCTATTGTCTCCACCAAATTATGTCTGCACAAAAACTCCTCACTTTATACTTTGGTGGTGAGGAAAGTGAGAGCAAAAGCAAAAGTTAAGAAAGAAATGAAAGCACGGTGAGATGCTGCAACAACGCCATTTCGGATTGAAGGTTGGAGAAGAAGTTGATTACGGGGTGCCATTTACGGGGGTCATTTCATCTTCAAAGCTTCAACCAAAGAATTATTTAACCTTTTTTCTTGAATCAACTGAATTGGAGTAGTAAGGTTTTGAGGGTTTGAGGGGTTTGGGTGAATTATTATAGAAGGGATTGGGTTAATAAGGTGGAGGGTAGAGGGAGGCGGTGGGTTTAAGGTTTGAGAGTGGCGGAAGAGATCACCGGAGAAGTGGGCAGCGGTGGATTGAACATCACAATTTTGTTTCAGCTTTTCAAGAATTACTAGATGAAACTATAATTGGGTGGAAAAAATATATATTCAAGATAGCAAAAAGTTGAGAACTTTATCCACCCCAGAAACAGATCATACTCCATGGCCTTTTAACCAATTTCCAAGGATTTTCCGGTGACGCGAGAAAGAGAGAAGGCGTAGAGAAAGAGGGGAGGCGGAGAGTTTGATGAGAGTTCTTTTTAATTATTTTTTTAATTAAAAAACTTATGGGAAAATTGTCATGACTATTCTACCTCTCAAAATGTGCTTGTGCGGTTCGCACATGTGGAACGCCGTCCCCTCTAGTCGGATTCCGTAAATATTAGGCATAAATGGCACCTCGTAAATTATTGAGGACATTTATGATACGATATATTCTTGGGGGTAATAGTTGCTTTTGAAACATATCTCAACAACATAAATATTGATTATCTCTTTTAAAAATAAATTATTTGTTCAAAGATACGTAAAGTTTACAGTAAAAAATTAAGTGCATTTTTTTCTATTTTACAAAAATCAGTTAAATATTAAAATGATATATTCTAAATTAAAAGAAAAAGTAGTTGTCAACGGTAATGTTTTCGTTAAAAAATCGGTATTTTTAATTGGTCATAAAATATATTGGGCAGATTTGGCTCCGATCACCACCATGCCACGACATGCCCTTGAATAATAGATCAAAGTTCTTACAAATCACTAGCCAATCAATGGTGGATCATCAAGGCGGATCCAACATGTGTAGGTTGTAAAGCAAAATCTAATTTTTTTAGGGGAGCAAAATATAAGTTTTTTTTTAATGTTGGGGAGCACTGTAAGAATGGCAATGGAGCCAAGTGGTGGCGGATACCATGATCTCTAGCCCCAGTCCCGCCTCTTCCATTGTATGCTCATTCCCGGCCCAGCCCCATCACTCTGGGGATGGATGGGCATCCCATCCCCAGCTCAAATGGAGGTCCACCTCCAATGGGGGGAAAGCGGAGAATTTTTTCCCTAAATTTCCACTTTTATCAGTCTGAATCCTATGTGAAACATGCAAAATTCAACACGTGCAGAACGCTTCAGGACATATGTCATTAAATACAAAAGGAGGACAGGTGTCATTAAAAAACATGACAAGTGTCGGCAAATCATGGCAGATATCCGTTTTAAATCAATTTTAATGGTCAAAATTTCAATCTGACGAACAAAATTAAATCACGCACGTGCAGTGCAGAACTTAACCCTGTTCCGCACTGGAACCGCAACGCTCACCAATGCTGCCCTCACTCTAGTAAAAAAATTCGATCACATGACTTTTGCGAGAAAATATAAATATCTTACCAAGTGAGGGTGCTATGAATGTTAATATGAGAAAAACAGAATCCAAGTTTGGTTAGATATTAAAAAAAAAGCACATTCTTTTCAACCCAGTAACTCTTTACAGACAGGCAGGCTTCTCAATCTCACCTTACATGCACTCCTCTATCTTCTACTACTAAGAGTAGCAGCAACAACCATGGGAGCTATACAAACGAGGTTCGACTCCTCTCTAGTACTACATCGTCATATTACCTATTATATAAATGAAAGTACTCGCCACAGAAGAAAGAAACAAAAAGAAGAAAACCTCCAGTTTCATGTACAAAAAAGGTGTACCCAGTACATATGATTCATGGCCGACTTTGATGATGTGAATTTTCATGAATAACGTCAGGCAACGACGGTGAAGATCCGCCGCTGATTTTGCTAGGTACTGGTGTGTTTCTTCGCGACTGCCGTTTGGTAGGGACTAGTTCAGTTCCCTCCAACTTTAGATTCACTTCATCTTCATCTTCATCTTCGTCTTCACCTTTGAAAATTGGATGAACATAAGCATTCTGAAGGTAGGCTTTCAGGTTCAGGTGAGGTTCCCTTGCACGTTCTAGAGTATCTTTCCTCATTGCTTCCTGAAATGCAGTTGAAAGACAAGCTTAATGCAATAACCACATTGTTATACTATATATTTCTGTTCATGTTCGAATACAGCTCTATCTGACCTTGTCGCTATGGTTAATCTTTATCTTAAAAAATGCCTTTGCAATATATTTTCATATAAGAATCAGAAAAAGGAAAGCGCCAGTAAAAAGAAAGAAAAGAAAAGGAACCTGCAACGGGTATCTTATAAAAGCTGGTTCATAACGGCCTTTGCAGTAATAGTGAAATGCGATGGTCATAACTGGAAGCGCCAGAAGGAATGGTGTGGACTGAGCAGCGTGTTTTGTACTCATTAATCCCATTAGAAGTAGCTGTGAGATGATCAAGGCAGATATTATACGTCCATGAACGTCCGGCCAAAATGCTGCACCACTTTCGTAATCTTGATTGTACACATTTATGATCTGTATAATCATAGCAGACGTCCATAATCAGATACTGAACAGGTATAAAACAATTTGGTTCTAGTGCTGACGGGTATTTGACATAACATGCTCACACAATCTTAGCAGTTAATACCATTGGATCGAAAATCACCAATCGAGATTGTGTAAGCACCTGAACCCACATATGCACTAAAACAAAAAATGAGGTGAAAAACTTCATTACCTGGTGGCGGAACACAACATATGCGAAACCAAAGAAAACCAAAATGAAGGGAAGTAGAAGTGGTGTCACAACCGCATAGACAAGACCTAGCAGGAAATACAATTGTATTTGAGGTTCGCCAGTATTAAAACCGAGACTTCCCGGATCCATTGCTGCCTCTCTGTCTTTCTCAGTCTTTACCAAGAAAAAGTTCTTCAAATGGAAAAATATCAGCGGCTTTAGCCTTAAGATTTCCCCAGCAACACCGGCCCATCCATCAACCATTATGTAAGTTATGAAGAAAGTTGCCTTCATTGGGATTGCAACACCAATAGTTTTCGGGATGCTGCAGTTGCACTTAAATTTAGTTTTGGAATATTTTCAATAAGGAAAAAGACCGAAAGAAGAAAACTTACTCGTTGGCTGACTGGTGAATAAAAGTATTAAGCTGTTGAAAAGCAGTTCCAGCGATTATGCTCCCAAGGAACACATTCACAAAGTTGAAAATATAATATTTACTTGCTGATGTCCTTTCCAGACTCGATATACTTGGATAGCCTTCAAACTTGGACATAATCATTAATATAGTAGGCAGGAATATGAGGAAAATTTTCAAAGCAATCCCGGGTAGAAAACCTTGGATAAATGACTTGATGAAAGGACTGCATAAAACAGAGCAATAAGAGAAGGGTCATCAACAATTAATACTGAAATGAGAGAAAGCTAAGAGTACCATTCTCTGATTTCTGAAAATTTTAATTTACAAGAGAAACTTACATGTCAATTATGGCCTTTAGAAATGGTGCCCGCTTCTGAAGACCTTCAATGTTTGCAAGGGATTGCACAAAGGTGATTGGTATCATGAAAAAGAATGTGAGGAAAAAGAAGACAACAGCAATTATAAGCCTCCGGATTGTCAATGAAACATAAGGAATTGCTAAATTTTTCCAGTAAATGTCGCGTGGCTCCGCAGCCCACCCCGTTAACCATAAAGTTGGATTTCTAGATTGCTGTGTTTGCGCACAAACAGCAGCAGCCCATCGAGTTTTAAAGGAAACAAATGCAGCTGGCATGATGGCCTTGGGATCATTCAAGACTCGTTTTCTTTCTTCAGCAATCTGCACCAAAATTTGGAGAATGAGAATGTCCATCAATGAAAAAAAATAATAATAATAATAATAATAATAATAAGAGTTCCATTATCAACTCTTTGCAGAAAGTGGTTGGCTTGTAGGTCAGTAATTCCTCACACTGGGTAGCCAAGCTTCTGAAGTTGCAGAAATGACAATAAAAAAGTTAACTTACTCTCATACAAACATGCACTTTTCTACCTTAAAATGGATGATTACATCACAATAAAAAGAAATTTAAATAATTTTACATAATCCAGAATATTCAGGCAAAAAACGATTACCTCTGTTGATAGTCTTTCAACTTCTGCAGTCTGATGGTCAATTGCATCAACTTTGTCTCCGCAGAGCCCAAGAAAAGCCAGTCTGACAGGTTTAAGAGCACAGTGGATCAGCGAAAGGATAAATCCCAAAGAGAGGAGGGGGAAAAAAGAAAGAAAAGAATTGGCAAACAAGAAATAAATATACAAAAGAAAAAAATACCTTCATCATCGGCCTCACTGATGGATTTCTAGTATATTTTAATTGGTAATAGTCAAGCCAATTTTCCTTACTTTTCCTTTCCTCCACCAATTCTGCAAGTTTGTTGGCATTGCATACTACCTGCATACAATTTTGCAACAGTGTTAAAGAGCAGAAGGTTTAGCATTAACAACAGATTCAGCTATTTGTGTGGCATGAGAGCCAAGGAAAACAACACTAACATATTCGAGAAAGAAACTATATTTCCATTATCCTAAATTAAAGAACTATTTTTCCAAACTTCTGGATCGATTTGATGTTCCATAACAGGTACAACCATGTATAATATCACATACCTTTGACATGCTTTCTGCAATTTTCATTTACGATATTCAGATAACGAAAACACATGCAGTCTAGTAAAAGAATCGGAGTAAAAGTCAGAGAATTAGTAGTTCCTTAAAATTCTTCTATGAATTCAGTGATTAAAGTATATCAACAAGATAATGAAAGGCATTATTCTTTTATGAATAACTACATAATCACAGAAGCACAAACAAAGATCAGATATCAACGGCACCAACCTGATGAGTAAGGTAGTTGTCTGGATGGTTGACAAGGAAGAAGTGTTCAACACATTCACTAACTGATTCATCAGCATCTGGTGGCACATTTTGAACAAGGACCTGAAGAGGATTAATTAAGTCAAGAACTTAAACAAGCTTAGGGGAGCGGGCTCCTAGTAAATAATTGATAAACAATTTATTTCTAAAATATGCAAATAACCCTTAAAAGAAGCTTAAGAATTGATACAGTTTCATCATGAAAAATATTCACATGATTCATAATGTAATCAGAAACTTTCTCTCGTCCTCTACACATTGACAATTAAGACAATGAATTAGCTTCTTACTGTGTACTGATCTGGCCGTCGTTTTTCAGTTGCGATAAAGTGGAAACGCATGATTGCAACTCTTTCGTATTCCTTCATCAAGACATAGCATGTCCAAACAGTGAAGGCATAGGCCATCACGATATGTGTCCAGAACCTGAAATATTTGGCACATTGTAAGGTATGGAAAAATCACATAAAAGACTGCAGAGTTCATGAATACTTCTGATCTCTGCCATGTAGTATATATGTCAACGGCCAAGCAGCTATATTGGTTATGCATTTCCCGCTGACTATCAACTACATGTACTTGAAAGCTTAAATTCAGTCCAAGTTAAATTTCATTAGGCACCTCAGTGTCAATTCTTAAAATGACGAGGAAAGCTATACATGATGACCTCCCCCCGGGATTGTGGTGGTGTTTGTTTGAAAAGGCATAAAAAGAGATTTAAGAGGGCACATAATTGTTGAAACCATATTATTCCAGTACTTTCTAATCATATCTGAAATAATCACAGAGTTAAAAATCTAGTTTCATGTAAACAATCACAGTTCCAAACCTCTCTGATCCCCGTGGGATATTTGATATAGAGAGCTTGTCAATCTCGCTATATTCAACGCCTGATTTAGCTAAAGTGTTATTTGTCCAATTAACCGGAACAAGGATGGACCAAGCAAGCAATGTCACAGGAACAAAAATTTTAAGTCTGCAAGAAATCATCAAACAACCAAAGTTTAGCACAGATATAAGTCTTGATAGTCAAAAGGAAATTCATCAGAGAAGAAGGTAACTATACCCCAACAAGTAAATCCTTAAGTAAACAGCAGAGTCCAGTCCGGCATGGTCAATAAGCTCAGGTTCTGGCATCTTCAGAGCATCGGGCATCCAGTTTAGAAACCTTATATATGCTCTCCAGTCTAAATTGACAAACTTTTTGACAAAGGCCCCAGAGTGTGTGGGACTACTTCTCAAACCTTTAAGATACCACTTTGGAAAGTAAACTCTATCATTAAACGGTTGAAGCCGTAGTATGCCAAATGCTACCAAGAAAACCAATGCAGTGATAATATTTATAGCTGCAGAAAGCCCTATATCCCCGAGAGTCGCCATCTAGCACCTATATCAAGATAAGTGAATTTCTTTTAGAAAACTGCAATTAGTAAAATCATATAGCAATTAGAATTTTAAAAAATTGCACATAAGAAATATACCGTGAATATCACAGGCACTAATAATAGTCAAATACTAATATGAAATACTCATACTCCACTCTTGAAGAAAGAAGCCACCAATTTAACACCTTAGTCCCTACCCCCCCCCCCCCTCCCCCCCAATTCACACAAACAAAACAAAACAAAACAAGAGAAAAAAGGCCATACTCAGTGCACAAGACTCCCGCATCAGCAAGATCGGGGGAAAATCCCGATGTACGCAGCCTTAACTTTATTTTCATAAAGAGGCTATTACTTAGCGGATAGCAAGTAAACACTACCATCGCGCCAAGCACGACCTTCAGAAGAGGATGAAAAATTGCATGCCAAATTTGAATATTCCTTTTAGAGATTTTAATTTCAGGGGGGATTGTTGGGCACAAATAATAACTTTAAGACAATACCCCCAACAATAAAGAAGAAAGACAAAATTCAACAAGCCTTTTATTGGAACTATACTAGAAAAATTCACATAAAAAACCAGAAATATCACCAAAATCAAAAGTATGAACATAAAGATCACAACTTTACCAATAACCCATAAACATAAACACTCAAAATAGAGAATTTAATAAAAGGGTATGCTAAAAGATTCGTACTTTTTTTGCAGTAATTAACTCCAAGAATATCTTCAAAAAAAAGGGCTAAAACCTGAATTTGAACAATTATAAAGATCGGAGAATGTTTTTGGTATTGCTTAAAACTTCAAGACAAGCTAAAGAACATTCCCCAATTTTCCCTTTCTGGCCCTCCGAATCTCTCTCTAAGTTCTTAAAGTTAACTTAAGCACAAGTCATGTAGCACAAAAAAGGGGGGAGAACTCAAAAAAAAAGGAAACTTCATATAATTGTAGCAGAATCTTGAAAAGTTTAAGGTAAGCAATTTAGCTTCTTCATTTGGCAAAAGAAAACACAGCTGGATTTTCTAATGTGCTATTCATGCAGTCAATTGGAAGAAGAACTGAAGAACTGAAGAAGAAGGAAAGAGAAGAATTGAGAAGATTTTCAAGAGCTCTGATGGGATTGGGATAGATTGATGTTAACGTTTTTTTATGGGGGTGAGGTGAATTGAAGGCATTTTTCTGATATGAAGCAGGTGCTCTCGGCTCCTATGCGGGACAGATTTTTGTTCAGCACGTGCGGGACAAGCTACCAGCCGTCGGATGAGATTTTTTAACGGTCTAACTCTGAAGAGAATTTTTTTTTTTAATATTTTAAGTCCAACCGCAACTTTTCTCTCTTCAGATCTGGGCCATTCAAAATCTCATCCGATGGCTGAGATTGTTCCGCACGTACAAAACAATTCTGTTTCGCACAGGAGCCGAACTAGAAACAGGTACGCATGGATTGCGAAATTGACAACATCACTAAAAAATTATTTCTATAATCATTCTTTAATGATATAACCAGTTTTATAACACATAATTTAATAGGTTTGGTTCATATCAGAACTAGACTTGAAGTGGTCTTAGTTAACAAAAAGTTTAGACGTTATTTTTAATTAATAATACAATTAAAATATTATTTTAATATAGGAAATTAATTGTTGTTTGTCCACCGAGATCTCTCATGTCAAAGCAGTAGTACAACCTTGCCTAATCTTCGATTGTCGGCAAGACCCCACGTTGCTCATATGATGCAACGGCTACATTCTTGGTTTTCTTTTCCCTTCTAGTTTAGTATTTTTATATTATATACTTCTTATCGTTCATTTTTTTTTTTTTTGGCAATAAAAGAACTTGACCAGAAATATTCATGGAATTAATCTTTTCCGAGTACCAAAGATAAAAGTAAATTCATAGCAATTTGATTTGTCCTGTATAAAAATTGAAGTTTAAACTTTTAATTACTCAAGGGAACAAAGTTCTTATCACCCCGCCTTAACCTAATAACGATAGAATATGGAATATTTTCTCTCTTTTTTTTAACAAATTATTTCACTTTTGTAAAATGTAAAAGGAAAATTCAAGACTAAAGCTTCATCCGATCTCATTGATAATAATTTATCCAATCTTAGTCAGATCTAGAAGTATAATTGAATTTTTTTCGTCATTTATCATGTGACGAAAAAGTAAATTTTGAATAACAAATATAATGACATAGGCATTATATTCCTTCAAAAAAACATTATATAAATATGGTCCATATAGAATTAGAATAAAACCAGATATGTTTTTTATGAATAAAAAAAGGGTCATGTGTCTAATATAATATTTACTTTTCCACTAGACATTCTTTCTTTTTTTGGTCAAATTTTAATCTAACAAAACTAACATAGGACATAGAAACAGATTATCCTCCTCCTCCCACATAAAAAAAAAGGACATAAAAATGGAAGGACAAATACTTATTGTTGAAAAGTAAGATGTGTTATTACTTCATTTTTATGAAGGTAACGCAATGCCTTTTTATTGTCTTTGAGTAACAATCGGTTTTTTTTGGGGGGTGGGTGGGGGGTTGTGGTATTTAATTTATTCTTTACACATCCATGCATTTAATAGCATTTCCAATCTTATCCAAGAAAAAATGTAAAAACAAAAAATTAAAAAAAGATGAAAAGATGGGGTTGGATAAAGATGATTCCATATCTTTGTCTTAAAGGGTGGGATTCTATTTGCTTGCCTAAAGAAGCGGGGGGTTTGGGGTTCAGGAGAACCCGTGACATTAATCTGGCATTTAATACCAAATTAGCTTGGAAGATGTGTGTAGATCCTGGGAAACTTTGGGTCAATTTATTTCAAGCGAAGTATTTGGGTGAGCAGAATCTGTTGCAAGCACGGGTATATAGAGGTACTGCTTCGTGGGTTTGGCAAGCGATTTGGAAGAGTAAAGTAAATCTGCTTAAAGGGGCTTGTTTTAGAGTTGGGAATTTGACTAAATTGGGTATATGGACTGATCCTTGGATCCCGTCTATCCCAGATTTTAAACCTTGTTCGTCTTTAAAACTTGACTCATATCCTTGGCAGGTTTCTGATCTGATTAATTTGGCTACCAATAATTGGAAGGTGGACTATATTAGAAGCATGTTTCCGGATCCCATTGTAAAGGCGATTCTTAGTATTCAAATTCCTAATTTTTTGGAACCCGATCTCCTTGTTTGGGCCCCCTCCAAGTCAGGGGAATTCTCGGTGCGATCTGCGTATCGAGTTAGCCAGCAAGTGAGAATCTCTTCTGCTATTGTTCCTAATAATTCGGCTATTCAGAGGTCTAGTTGGAAAAGACTCTGGCTATCGCATCTACATCCGAGACAGAAACATTTGTTGTGGAGAATCCTTTGTGATATTTTACCTTCCAAGTCTAGGCTTGCTTCTATTTTTGATGTGGGAAATTCTTCTTGTTTACTTTGTGGTGTCACGGACAGTGTGGAGTCTCTTCATCATCTTTTTATTATGTGTCCTTTATCTGTGCTTCTTTGGTGGAAATCCCCTTGGAATATTAGAATTGATCATGTTAGGGATATGAATATGACTCGCTGGATTGATTGTGTGCTTAACCCTCTCTCGATGTTTCCCCTACAGGAATCAGATCTTGCATTGTTTACGAATTTTGCAACTGTTACTATGGAGCAAGTGTGGAAGGAGCGAAATTCTATTTACTTTGGAAATGCTCCTCAGAACTGGGAGAAAATATATGAGGATTGCATTATGTTAGCAAATGAATATCATCGGGGCTTCAGCTAGAAAGGCGACAGTAAAAAGATATCCAAGTCGGTGAGCAATTTTTGGTCTCGGCCACCACCAAATTGGAGAAAGATAAACTTCGATGCCGCATTTTCTGATGGTGAATATACAGTAGCTGCTATCTCAAGGGATGAACATGGGTATTTTGGTGAATCTTGGGTAGAAACCGCCTAGCGGCGGATGTCTATACAGATGGGAAGCTAAGGGTGCTTTTTTGGCTATTAGATTAGTCTGCGCCTCTAATATTGATTGTACTATTTTTGAAGGTGATGCTCAAAATGTTATATTCTCTCTTAAGGGTCATAAGGAAGCAATGGAATGGCAGGGTGGTACAATTATAGAACAATGTCGTCAGCTTGTTGGTAATTACAAATGTAAATTCTTTTTTGTTCCTAGAAAGTGTAATTTGGCAGCTCATAACTTGGCCAAATGGGCTAGATTATCGGGTAAAGTAGGATCCATGCACGCTTGCCTCCCTTCCTGGGAGGTCTTTTGTGATCCGGATTCGGGTAGCTTTTCGATGTATTGGATCCCAGGGTGATTGTACTGTTTCTTCGTCAATGATTAATTTGTTTTTTCATCAATATCATATAATATATTCAAATGTTAAAAAAAAAAATATCATCTAGCATTCAACATTTGTTAAGCATAACTAGAACGTGTTTATTAACATATTGTTATTCAACTTTTCCAAATTCAAGAGAAAAAATAGTACATCTTTTAATACATTATCTACTATAAGTATAAAAAAAAATTAAGGGGTCGGATGGAGCCTTAAGATTTTAAAACTGGTGTATTTTCCTCTAATAAATATAAGAATTTTCATAAATGTTATTAGAAAATATAGTCCTCATCTCTTAAAAAATACGGTAAAATTTTAACTTTACCCCCTCAAATATGAAGTTCTTTACATTACTGATATGATAATATGGAACAGTGTAATTGGATAAAATAATTATATATAATAATAATAATAATAATAATAATAATAATAATAATAATACTAAAACTAAAAGATTTAGAGTTATAATAAAGCAGCGTCGTGTGGCAGGACCGCGTGTATATAGCGTCCGTCAGGTGCGCAGTATTTTTGGCGGGCGGGAATTTAGACAAAGACGATGAGTTCACATTTCTGCGGCTACTCCGTGGATTTTCAGTGTATCCTTTTCTATGATACGCAAGCCTTTCTCCCATTTTTTTCCAACCCCTTTTGGATTGTTGGCTGGGAAATGGCCAATATCTTGGCATCCTATTTTTAGAAAACAAGTCAATAGTCAAAATGGATGAGAGTCAAACAAACAAACATCAAAGAAACTAAGAATAGAATAACGATGTTTGGAGAGAGTATCGCTCCACGACCTGCCATAACCACACTGGACTATGGACCTTGTGATCAAACATTAAATCATTGAGAATTTGATTTTGTTTTGAGTTTGAAATTAATTTAAAACTGAGATTAGACATCAAATTGAGACACAATTTAACCAGATTCGAAATAAAGTTACTTATAAAGTTAAGACATTCAAAGGGGAATAATTGTGGTATTTGTCTGATATATAAGTATCACATTCTTGATTCATCACCATTGTTTGTTCATTCATCAGAATATGAAAATACTCCAATGCATGTATGTTAAAGACTAATTTGATACTCTTTGGTTAGGGCAGTCTGAATAGAACACGGGTTTTGAAGCAAAAATTTATCTAAGGTTTATATTTGAAAAATATTTTGAAAAGTTAAAAGTTTTTTTTTATTTTTTTCGTCTGCAAAATTACTTATTAAAGTTTTATATTCAAAATGTTCTAATAAATTATTTTCAATAAATAATATATCTAATCCATTTAATCTATCTTGTGACATAGTTGGTCTTAAATTTAATTTTGAAAAAACTTCTTTGAGCAGAAGCAACTGTCACATTTATGACTTTAGGAATTTGTTTAGATTGAGCGTAGAGTAAAGAATAAAGAGAATAAAATATCAAGAGGTTGTAGCCCAGTGGGGAACATCTCTGCCTGGGACTGAGAAGTCTCAGGTTCGATACCGAGCAAAGCGCCCAGCTTGCTAACCCCTCCCCACCCCCCCCCCAAAGAGAATAAAAGACTTCAAATTTTTAGGGATGCAAATGATGGAAGATAGAAAGTTATTGTGTTTTTATATTCTTAAAGTGAATCTCAACGGGTTTAGCCTATGCCTATGTTTAGTAGGCAATGGGGTGGGATGTAATTATATGTGGCCCTTCTCTCTCTCTCTCTCTCTCTCTCTCTCTCTCTATATATATATATATATATTGAAGTGAAGTTTTAATTAAAAAAAAATTTAGGGCCTTGAGACAATGGCCAAAATTGTATCATGGCTAACACAACTCTTGTCTTTGGTTGACCTAACTTTTGTTAGTTTTATTGACATTTAAATAAATCTTGTATAAATATGAGTACTTATTAATCATACTTCCTTATGAAATACAAATAAGACTTTCGTGCATAAAATTTGTATTGTTTATAAAAATGAAACATTCCGTTAATATTTATTCAATATTTGCAAGAATAGTAAGTGTGATACTCATATACAATGTCAATTTACAAGCCAAAACCAAGAGAAAAATAAACTACAACTAAAAATTTACAAAAATCAAATACAAAAAAGTCATATATCCAATCCATTGGTCGGTCACCTTTCACGTTGAAAAAATTGTCATACACCTAACATTCAACTATTCAAGCACTAATATGTAAAAACTTTGTAATTTGATTACTTATTATGAGAAGTAAAGAAACATCACCTTCTTCTTCGACCCTTAATCAAAATAGTTAATCAAAATTGACCAAGTTGATAAGATGAATATACTCTTATATTACCAATTAATTTTTAACTCTCTTTTGCACATATAAACTCTGTGCACATTTTTTAATAATAAAATGTCTAATCAGATTTTTTTTTCTAAATAAAAATTTATTCATTAATTATAAAATAGCTAAAGTCATTAGAATTAAAAGATAAAACACAATTACAAGAAAAATAAAAGTTATACAATGGTGTAAACACCATGATAACATATAAAAGTCCACACCCTAGACCGGGTAAACAACACAAAAAACAATAAAAAATAAATAAATACATGATAAAACTCTTCGCAACAGCTTCTCCGAGATTCTGGAACAGCAGTAGCAAGGTCAGTTTCATCACCTTTCTTAGAAATCAACAATCTACAAGACCATGGGCATATCAACCGTCCCACAGATTGTCTCGGCAAGATGATGAAAAATGAGAAAGGGCCCAGAGCAACTCCAGATTTATAGATAAATTCCATATCTGAAAGTATCTGAAGTAGGTCTTGCATCTGTGTCTTGAAGTAGAGATAAACTCCGGGTCTAATCAGATGTTTGTACCCTTTGATTACAAATCTGAAATGCGATGTCATAAATCCACTAACAAACAAGTAGCACCTTACTGAATTGAATTATAGCCCCACTCTTTCCTAAAAGTATCAATTTTCCAGAGAAAGCATAATTTAATTCAATGGTTCATTATTAATCATGTAGTTGATGGTCTGTCTCTAACAGCTATGCCAAAAGCCGTTTTGATGCCATATGGATATGGCTTGGACAAGCACCGCAATTTCCCCATTTGTTTTTTTTCTCTTAATGTCTTGGCAGATTGAATAATCTCTGTTGTAAGACCATTTCTTTCCTCTACTTCTACTTTCTTTTATTGTACATATTATGTGAATTGAATTCTGAATTTATTATTATTTAATTAGTGATGTTTTTTTGTTTTTTTTTGTTTGATACATTGGGTATGATAGTGTAATTCAAATTTCAAAGGCATACGCGATATAAAAATTTATATGTTAGAGACAAATTATAAAAGAACAGTAATTTAAAAAATTGGTTCGAGAGGAAGAGATGAAATATCAGGCCCGCTCCAAGCATGTCCAAAGTGACATGCGGAACCGGACCTCTTATTTTGAGGGGCCCCAAATTTTTAGAAATCACTTAATTTATATATAATTATTAGTTAAAAAAATTGACGATCTTTGTATTTTTTTCATAATTGAATTATTATATATAGAATTTTGTTGGTTATTCCTTTAACCGTTGTATCTACAAAGAGAAGTTTTTATAAATTGATTGGCGATTTTGTTTAAAAAAGTGTTAGAATGATGCTCATTTTTAAAAATAAATTATGAAATTGTTTGTACTTGAAACTTGAGTTAATAATTATGTTTTGACACTTTTATAATTTATTTTTTTTAAAATTTGGGGCCTAACTGTAATGAGTAGCACAGGGCCTCAATATTATTTGAAACGGCCCTGTGAAATATGATATTCTTAATAACATTTTTTGATGAAATTTCTATAGAAAATTTAGCATTCCATAGAATGTTCGGGTGGTTGTTACTATCACCCGATTCACCACCACCACTTTTAATTTTGCCCGTGCGCAAAAGTACTTCATCGTCTTGTTGCTTTTTCTAGCTACCTTGGTCGTTAAGGTTCCCCAAAAACATGGAAGGCCATTTCCCATTGTCCATTTGTTTTAAATCATGCGTAAAGATTTATGGTTACCTCTGTGGGGGCATTCAATGTCCTTAATGATAGTGAGACTGGTCTGAATTCAACGTGAGTGTTTAAAGAGTTAGAGTCGTATTCGGACATAAATCTCTATTTGCTAGTTTTTCTCTCTTTCTTATCATACACTTATATACAATAAAGTTGTTTGTTTCCCCACTTTCCCCTTATTAGTTGGTTCCTTTATCCAACTTTGCTTGGACAACAACATTATTGACAGCCAAAACCTTCAGAAGGTTTTATGATTTACATTAGCGTAGGCTTAAAGTATATTACATCCAATCATATAGAAAGATGCTTTAATAATCAACAGCGTTACTCTTAAATCCCTATTAGAAAAGTATGGCAGGCATACTGTTGGTGTGGTAATAATATTCAATATCCCTATATGCATTGGTGGATTTAATATGGTGGCAGCGGGGTTACATGTTTTCTGTGGGAAAAACTAAATTAGTACATAGTGTAGATTTTGCTCAATTTAGATGATAGATGTATAAGTGACCCCACATAATTTTTTTTAAATTGTTAGGTACCCATTATTCTTTATTTCTAAATCCGTCACTACCTGTATGGGGAATTGTGTTTTTGTGTCTAAAAGGAAAAGCAAAAACATGATACTATCAAGTGATATATGCTCAATAAGGAAAATCTTTCGTTCATTTGAGAGCGTGCGTAGTTTTGCCTTCGATATCCGAAAGTAACAATTGTCGCATATTTGTAGAAATTTCTTTCAACTCAACATCCTAATCAAATTAGTTTTGCCTCAATAAGGAAAATCTTTCGTTCATTTGAGAGTGTGCGTAGTTTTGCCTTCGATATCCGAAAGCAACAATTGTCGCATATTTATAAAAATTTCTTTCAACTCAACATCCTAATCAAATTAGTCGGGGACAAATATATTTGGACATTGATATTTAAAATTAATAATGACAATATCCATTATGTTTTTTTTATCCAAAGATATCCATTATGTTTGTGTAAAGGAAAGTTGGGATGGAATTGGTCCATTGAGTTCGATCACACTTGCCCTCAAAAAATTCAGTTTGACCTTACTTGTTGTGATGGGAAGATGGGACTGGACCTATGGGACGATTATATACCTAGTTACCCGTGTATGGCCCCAAAAGGATACCCACTTGAAAGTACTCTTGGGCTCCTGGCATAGTACTTGAAGCCCAGAGGCCCAGTCTTCACGGCCGTCTTATCATTATACAAATAGGCACCAAATTCCTCTTTAACTAGGGTTCAAGCTCATCTATTCTGCTTCTAGGGTTTAGCTGAGTAGTACCGAAACCGGAGAAGAATCGGCGTCGGCGAAGATCGGAAACAGCAGCAATGGCGACCACGAAAGTACAGAGGATTATGACCCAACCAATCAACCTGATCTTCAGGTTTCTTCAGAGCAAAGCTCGAATTCAGATTTGGCTGTTCGAACAAAAGGATCTGAGGATTGAAGGACGAATCATCGGATTCGATGAGTACATGAATTTGGTTCTCGATGATGCCGAGGAAGTTAGTATTAAGAAGAAAACTAGAAAGCAATTGGGAAGGATTCTTCTTAAGGGCGATAATATCACTTTGATGATGAATACCGCCAAATAATTTTCAATTATTTATTTTGATTATTGTTGTGCTTCTCTGGATGATAGATTTTCTTCTATTTCTACTGCTTTCTGTAAAACAATCTTTTTTCTAGTATATTAAGTTGATAATGTTTATGTTTGTGACCAGAATTGGGTAAAAATGTCTTTCCAGCTGGCGAATTCTGAGTTATTGGGACAGACATGTACATCTTGCTAGTTGCTACTCAAGCTGAATTCAAAATCTCACCAAATTATGCATTGATAAATGGTTAATCGTTTTTTGTTGTAGTATTATTATCCTAACTAATCCGATTAGAATTTGGAATTTGAATGGTAATTTGTCAACGTGCCACATATTGTTAGTCCATGCGATAAATTGCCGAAGATTCATGTGAATATGCAACAAATTACCTTGTTTTTTTACCACTTGTTTCATTCATAGCTGCACAGCCTACAATTGATTGAAGTTTAATTCATCGTAACATTAATATACAGATATTAGAAGTCTGCTAAAGCGAGGAATTCATGCATACAAGAAAATGTCTTGGATATTTTACATTCTCGATTTTGGGTATATACAGATGATGAAATAGTGTTACATTAAGTTGGCTGAGGTCGTTTCTTTTTGCAAGAGATATCACATAGCTAATTCTCCTAGGATACTCAGCAAACCAAAAGAACTACTCCTTAAGTTGAGAACTTGACTGGATGTCTGTTTCTCTATGCAAAATGAATTGGAATATAGTGCGACCGATTTAGCATGATACCCTCTGGAATTGTATGTAGACTTTCCTCTATAAAATGAATAGCAAAAGTGAACATTTAATTCCAGACAGAAAGAGTATCGTGCTGAGTTGAGTGTCGACTGGCTAATCGGGTGGCTGGCTGATGGGTCGGATGACCTTCCGTTCTGCCGAGCAACGGAGGATGAGAGACGGTGGCGATGATGATCATCTTATCTTCCAGACATTTGATGGACCAGACCCCGGTTCTCATAAAAGGAACCAATATCCCAATCCTCAGTTGAGGAGGTAAGTGTCATTAGTGCAACTACAATTGACCTCATACTTGGTCTTAGCTGAGGATTTTCATGTGTGCAGGCCTTGGCTAGCTGAGCCGTCTGCAGACAAAAGAAAGAAACAAAATATTTAACCTCAAGATGACCATTTGGTAGTAAGCTCTCACTAGAAAGAGATCTTAATTTTTGCCAAGTCTAACAATACCTTACGAACTGAGTCAATAGGATAATCGTCACCAAGCCTGGGATCAACCAGTTTGGAAATGGCTTCTTGAGGAACGGGCTGATCGAACGCGTCTTCAAACTGTTCATATCATCAACATATTATATTATTATTTTTGTATTTACTCCCCTATATAACACATAGATGTTCATGTTAATTGACGAATTTTAAAAGACCGGATTACCAAAGCAACGAGACCCCTTGATTCAGTACCAACTTCATCGGTCTTGATAATGGCATCTTTTGCAGATACAAGTTCATAAAGAACTACTCCAAAAGCATATACATCAATTTTCGGGGAAACATCACCGTACTGAGCATACCTGTTTCCATGCAATGCATAAGAATTGGAAGATATTCTTGAGAAGAAAATCATAAAATATATCCATTTTGTGTAGGAAATATCATTTTTGAAGTATGAATAAAACTACCAACTTTGTTTTTAGGTATCGATATTAGGTTTCCGGGGGTTAATTAGAGAAGAGAAATTGCATACTCTGGGGACATGTAACCGAAAGTGCCCACTAGACGCGTATGAAGAGATGCACCTCCAACTTCAGTCAGTTTTGTAAGACCAAAATCAGCAACCTGCAGAACAAGAAATCCTTTTTCATTACAGGAGCATACAAGGGATAATCTATGGCTCAAGAATCGCGAATCTTGACAACCTTTGCTCGAAAATTTTGGTCAATCAAGATATTGGCTGATTTAATGTCCCTATGGATGTAAACAGGAACTGTGTGCTCGTGAATATATTCGAGTCCTCTGGCAGAATCAAGGGCAATCTGCACTCTGGTAGGCCATGGCAACGGTTCCCTGTCTGAAAATAAGTAAATAGATGCGGTTATAGCCAGAATCAAATTATGCTGTTCCGGAATGTTGTAGATAAATCAGTGAGAGTTTACCACCAGAACCACGCAAATGTTGAGCCAGATTGCCATTCTCAATGTACTCATAAACTAAATTTAAAGATCGCTCGACGCAGTATCCAATTAAACGGACCTGCAATGAGATAAAACATAGAAAATGTGACTTTTATAATCAAATCAGCTTAAGCAAATGAAACATAATACCTGATAGGAAATAGAGAGAATAAGGAAGAGGGCTAATATCACTTTAGGAGTAAGTTATTACCAGGTTTAAGTGATGAACATGGCTTAAAACCTTCAGTTCTGCAAGAAATTCTTTGGAAGCTTGCATATCCATCTGTTTAATTGCAGCTCTCTGCATTTTTTTGGCAGATACAGAAGCTAAGTTATGGCAAAATTGACTACAGCAGTTTGAAGATTAAACATACAATCTATCTCTCTCTTTTTTTAATTATCTGGGGAGGTCGGAAATGCTGCGCCAACTGTGCTAACCTGCCTTGACTACAATCCCTCATTAGTCACTCTATTTTTGACATGTTTTTTTTTCTACTCTAACTTCTTAGCGCGCGTGAAAGGTTGAAGAGATAGTGCACAAACCTCGCCTCTTAGTTCACCATAGAAAACGGATCCAAATCCACCTTGACCTATTTTATTAGCCAGGCTAAAGTCACTTGTAGCTTTAGCAAGCTCTTCATATGAGAATTCAACTGATCTATCGACCATGATACCATTGAGCCTTGGGGAATCGTTGCTGACAGGAGGACCTAATTCAGTCATTTTCTCCCAACTCCCAGGACCTGAATCACAATCATGGAAAATAATATTATGAGATGGAATTTGAATGAACATATTCAATCAGTGAAGATAAAGAATTACAAATTACCATGCACGGGGTCTTGGTTTTGCTCATAGGCTGCTGCGTGAAGAAATGATGATGCTTCTGATATTTTCTTCTCCCTGTAAAATAAAACATAAAAACATACTGCCAAGAAGCTAGCTCCAATAACTGCAGCAATCGAAATTCCAGCAATGGCTCCACCTGAGAGTCCTGCTGAAAATGACGGTATATCATAAGAACAAGACAAGATTCCATTCTTACTCCATTTGCTAGAATCCATAGATTAAAGACAATCATCATTCAACCACCAGTGAAGTAGAACTAACCGCTCGAGCTGCAAAAGCCAAACAAAAAGAGGGAAAAAAGAGCAGATCTTAGACATTAAGAGCTAATCTTTAAGGCATATGTAGTTAATTCAATTTTTTTTTTCAAAAAAAGCAATATAAGCTACCTTGACTTCAATGGCGGAAAAGTTCCATTTTGATCTGCATAGATGGATTGCAAAAACAATAAATTTTTAGAAACGTATATTAATATCCTAATATCACTTGAATTCTCTATGCTTCTTGATTCAACAAAAAAAAATACTCTAGAATAATGTTTTCCTATTCTAGATTTTATCGAACGTGTACCTCTCCATGGAATAAAAATCAAACCACTTCCGCGGCTGAAATCTACACTGGGATTGTAGTCTTGCAACAATCTCTCAGGAACCCCATATGCATTGGCTATTGAAGCAATGCTCTGGCCAACTCGAAGAGGATACGTAATAAATTGACCATAATCCCTTGACACTCTACTATCCCCACATGAGCAATTCACAGTAATATTCAATTGTGCTGTATCAGGTATATTATTAGCATCATAGATATTAAACCTCCCTAACATGTCAATTGTCGTAAGATTCGAGTAAATAAGTGTTGCAATTCTTCCAAATGTATTTCCAGGCCTGACTTGATAGACAAACTGATGAGCCATAAACTCCCCATCATCTAGACAACCACATGAGAAGGGAACATTGACTCTGCTACCAACCTGAATGATGTCTGGATTTCTAATTTGAGGATTATAATCAAGAATGTTGCTGATAGTTGTAGAAAGGACCCTGGAAATGAGTGTAAGATTTGATCCATTCCAAGCATAATAGGAAGCTAGTGCATCACATCCATTAGCACATTGTGATTCAACAACCCCAACCCAGATGATTATTAAGGCCAAACAACACAACAACAACAACAACAACAGAGTCATATGATCTGTTTAATATACTATAAATAGTGGGAAAACAAGGTTTGGGGAATCTAAAAGATAATATCAGTAGAACCCAGATGAACAAATGTTTGGAAAAAGATGAAGAAGAAAAAAAAAAGTTCTAGTAGTAGGTAGGTATAAGGTTTGGTTGTAGGAGCTGAAGCAAAATCTACTCAAATTTTCAAAGTCAACTTAGTATTTTCCATTCTGCTAATAATAATACTTTTTCTTTAGAATCCTAAATATATAGTGTTTTTCTAAAAAAAACACGTAAAAAATTATTATTATTGAAAGAGTAGATGGCACACAAATATAAAATAGATGATCTGAAATGGTCAACCGCATCTTAAGCAAACGATTTATTGAATTTTATACTGCCAAATCGGGTAGACCATTTGGAATGGGGAATGTATTGTATATATCAAATTATATTATAGAAAAATCTTCTGATAGGACATCTCCAAATGCAAGTCAAGATTTTTATAGTATTCCCATTCTGAATGTTGTGAACATTCATGACAGAATGATTACAATATTTTCAATGCCTTGGAATTTCATAGAAGTTTCCTAGAACTATTGTTTTGATCTACACCTTTCAAGATTCAAAACCTATATATCTAACAAAATTATCTCTCGCGTGAAGTTTCTAGCTTCGTCCTCCTTTAAGATTAAGTTGTCTTTTTTTATCAAATAAAATACAGGGAAGTAATTGTCGAGTGACCAGGTCTTTTGTGATAAAGAAACAAAGGTTACTTTAAGAAGATGATGAAGAACAAATCAAAATATGTAAGGACAAGAATTATATATATATATTTTTTTTTGCTAAATATTGCTTGTTGGGATAATTGGAGATTTTGTTTGTTGTTTCTTGTATCGTGAAGCTACAGGGGCTAAGAATAATTTAGTCAAACTTTCATCATAAAACATGTTGGCCAAAAGTAAGAAAAATATTAAGGGGTGAAAATCGTATGTATCCCGTATATGTTATCATTCATGTGCTCAACCATTAGAATTCATCATGTGATGATTTTTTTTTTAATTATATATATATACATGTTGGATTGTAATTGGTTAAGCATATGAATAGATACGTAGACGGGTATAGACGATTATTTGCCAAGATTAAAGCTTTATTTGGTATGGGAAGGGAGATGGAGTGACGCCATTTATTTAATCTAGCGAAAGTTTACATTTATTTTATTGGGGGAGAGGTAAATCGCAAGTATTTTTTTTCATTAGTTTAAATTGTTTATTTGATTAAAATGACTATTATACTTTTTAAAAAAAAATTTAAAGTAAAGAATTAGAAAAAAAATATAAGAGATTAGAATGTCTTTTATTCTTCAAATACTTTTCAACTGTTACTTACTTGTGTGAATGTGGACCTCTCCCATTTCACATTTACATCCCATCCTCGTCCCTATCCTACAAAACAAGATTTTTTTTTCCCGAATACTTTCCTATTTACTTCTCTTCCCTTCCCCCTCCATTTTTCTTTCCTACCAAACAAAGATTAAAAGAACTTACCGATCCAAGAGGTAGGAACAATTCTTCCCTCATTTTCCCGCTACGGCTTCAGTTCAGAACGGGATTAAATTTCGCACGTACGAGACTTAATCTTATCCGTTGGATTGAAATTTTGACTGTCAAAATTAATTTAAAACGGATACCTGCCATGATTTTACGACACATGTCGTATTTTTTTAGGACACATATCTTACTTTTATATCTAAAGAGACCAATCTTGAGGCATTCTGCACGTACTAAATTTTGACTGTTCCGCATAGGATATGGACTGCTTATTTCCGAGTTCACCGACCAGAGAATTTTTTTCATATTCATATTTTTCCTGTAATTCATTTTCCTTTTACTGGTTAAAGGTAACGAGAGAAGAATGAGGGGAATTATTTTACTTCTTCTGGACTGTGGGCCTTAACCAAGATCCAATATATGTATACAGTATTGCTGAAGGCCCCAAATAAAGCCCAAATTGAGTATATATAAATTTGTCAATAAAAAACCCACAATTACTTTTTGTTTTCACTGCTTCCTCCGTTTTATGCCTTTTAACAATTTTTCTGACGGTAGCTTCTCAAGCAGTCAAATCCAATCTAAGGTACACTCTCACCATCTACTGTTACAATCACTTAAAAATTCTTTGTTTTACAAATCTAATGCAGTTGGGCGTTCTTTGATTTCAATTGAGATTTCAAATTGGTGAAGCTAAGGAAAGTTAGATTAGTATATTGATATTTGCTTCTTCAATCAGTTTGATGAATTGGGGAGTTGTGATTTCTTTCATTCATGAGAATGAAAGAAAAAGGATGGAAATTTTTCATAAGATTTAGGGTTCCTTAACTTATTATCATTGTCCATTTTATTTGTACAAATTTTATAAGTTTCCGATCCAAACTTCTGTGAAAGGAAGTAGCAAAGTTTATGGCTTTATATGAAATCTTAATTTTAGCATCATTAGCAATAGACACTCGTTAGGTTAGTTTAAGAATGGAGAACAAATATATGAAATAGAGGCGGAGAGGGTGGCAATGGTAGGAGAGAAGAAATTGGGAGAGAAAGGAGGTTAGGGCTGTGAGGACATTGTGGGAGGTGCAGTAGAAAACAAGGAGCATATTCATGGGATTTTCTAATTTTTTTCTTCCACAATTTCTGACTTTTGGCATCAATGGTGGATATTTCAATTGGTAGAATAAGTCTTATGAACATCTCTTTGCTGTTTCGTTTGTAATAAGGTGCGGTATTCTTGGTTTTTCAGTGCTTATTCCTTCAGAATTTATTAACAGTACTGCTCGTGAGTGGTTATTTATAGTTGGTCTAGATGAGGATGTACCTTGCGGTGAAAACATGAGTAGGCATTAAAAAAAATAAGTAAGATTAGGTAGAAGAAACAACGCAGGCTTCCTATCTGTTGAACTTAATCGGGCTACATATCTCTTCTAGTAGTGCGATGATCGGTAATTTGATAGAGGTATGCTCGTAACATACAGTGACTCTAGTGACTGCTTTCTTTCTCAGGTTCTTCATCCTCTTTACCAAGGAATATGATGAATAATGCTGCGTCGTTGTTTAGAAGATTAAACATCAGAGAACTAGTTTCAAGTCCACCTATATACAATTCTGCTACTGGTATGCGGCCCCCGTCTTTCTTTGTAGTAAATGGTTAACTTTCACTGTGTATCTCAAGTTTTTTATTTGTGCACTGGGATGACATTTGAACATACAACTTTAGATGTATCTGGAGAGGGATTAACTTTGATGTTTAGGCGTTGGGCTACCAAAAAGACAGCTGGATCAACAAAGAATGGTCGTGATTCTAAACCCAAGAATCTTGGAGTTAAGAAATATGGTGGAGAGGTCAGTAGAATATTTTGGCCATAAAGCAGATAATTGGCTCTTTCTCTTGTACTATTTTGTATAATTATGTCTTCTCTTGCTCATCCTATTCCAAAATTGAAATATTCTTTTGCTGATGATATAGAGAGTAGTGCCTGGAAACATCATTGTTCGTCAAAGAGGAACACGTTTTCATCCAGGAGATTATGTTGGAATTGGGAAAGACCATACCCTTTTTGCTCTAAAAGAAGGCAATGTCAAATTTGAACGTAACAAATTGACTGGACGTAAGTGGGTGCATGTCGAACCCAAGGAGGGTCCCGTGCTTCACCCTGTTTACTCAAATGTTGCTGCACCTCAGATGACGGCAACGGCTAATTAGTTATATCATCTGACAAACTTAGAATGCAGACTCCACCTATTTAGATACTTTCAGAACGGTTGGCACTAGGACTAAATGCTGCTATGCTGAAATCTAATTTGTCTTAAGGTCCTCTGCTTGTCATTTGAGTTCAAAATTTGTTCTTAGATATGGCTTCTTCGCTGTACTGCCAGTTTCTTTCCTTTCTTAGTTTCCATCTTTTGTCTTAATGACAAACATCTCCTTGTTGCAGTTAGGTATGATAGATTTTTAGCTATATTAGCCTGCCTTTAATGTTTTGGTCTGACTAGATTGCGTTTCAGTATGACATTTTTTATCTCAGTCTCAGACTAGTTTCAAACATAAACCAAATTTTTTATGATAGTTTCAGTATGTTTTGGTTAGCTTTTGAGATTTCATTCCAAGACTCAATCCATAAAGAGTTTGAGTCTCAGTTCCAAATCAATGTTAGACTAAATTCAAGTACACCATTTGGATATCTCCCATTATTGCCATGCCTTATTTATGCAAGAGATATGATTCCATTGTTTTGATACTATGATCTATATATAACTTGCGATAAAAACTACTAGTGAGGTTGGAACATATAACAAAAGTTATCAATATGTAATTTCTCCCATGCAACCACAAATATGATAGCCAGATCTTGCTTTCCGAAACCTCTTAGCATTTATTTCGGTCCCTGGAATTATTTTGGCTCTTTTTGAGCATGCTAGAATGTTGCATTACTTAATAAATATAGAGCCACAATTTTTGCTTAATTAAAACAAATTAACCAGCATAAAATCACTTTCAAGAATGAATATTGGTCATTTGCTGAAATGAAAATACAGCTTATTGGTAAACTACCTTCATCGATGCAATCTGTCCATTTCATTGGTTCAAGACCAACCACTTAATATTATTTTTTTAATATATATTTTAATATTGAAATTTGAAATTTTTGTGGAACCATGAGGTGCTCTGGGCAGATCATTCTATATCCAAATTAATTTCCGCTCGCACTGGTCACCCCCATTGAAGAGTAAGTTATTGGTATGTATGAAATTTGAAGCCTCGGCCTTATTTAAGGAATGGGAGTGCCAAGCTACAAACATCTATCAACTTTGATTGAAACTTGAGCTTTTAATTATAAGTTAGGATAGTAGAGTATACACTAAGTTTCCAAAACATGAAGAAAAAAAATCTTCTTCTATAGTATATTCTTAAATTAAATGTTTGACATCCAAGCAGGGACGAAATCATAAATTTGGTGTTGGGGTATTGGGGGGGGTGCGAAACTCCAACAGTATGTAGAATTACAGAGCTCGAGTGATAAAAAAGGTAAAAAAAAAATTTAGGGGCAAACAAAAATTCTTGGGGGCGAAACTGATAAAAAAAATTAAAAATTTTCAAAATACATATAAAATTTCATCGCACCTGCATCCAAGGTGTGATGAATGCATCCCTACGCTTCTCAATAATTAACAAATCTGGAAGATGAGGAATAGTAATATTCATAAATCTTTTCCTTACATGGAATCACTCATTTACACCTTCAATACCATTTTGAGTTAATAATGTTGATTGACATAGTCAGATTAACGGAACTATTTTTTTTAATTATTTGTTTTGTTACTTTGCCTTCATACAACGAAATGCATGGTTGATTTTTTTTCTTTTTCCTTTTTTGGAATAATTGACTATTACTAGAATAGTTCATAAATCATCATTTTGGATTCAGTTATGACTGTCCTTTTAGTTAGCACGTCTTCATAAATTATAAACCATCGAATCAGTTTGATCCAACGATAATAACTATTCACTTTTTTTTTCTATATTTTAAATTAAAAATTAACAATTGAGATTGTGTTCGTATATACTCACAAAAAAATGCCACATCCATTACTCACCATTGAAATCGTACTAGTCTAAGTTTGTTTGATCTATTGAGATTGTGTTTGATTGAATCGGGTCTAGTCTAAGGGGGTGTATTCAATCCGGATTTTAAAAGATTTTAACTGATTTTCAAAAGTCTATGGATTCTTCTGACTTTATGGATTGTTTTAACTCTATGCAGAGTCTATCAGATTTTATTAGATTGATTTATCAGGATTTCTTTTGATTTATAAAGTCTATAGATTATTTGAATAACACCAACAAATAAAGAAAATACTGATTCAGTGGTGTATTATACAGATCCAAATGTGTTGAATTTCCAAAGTCAACTTATGTATATCAATCATTTTTTTTGGAATTAAATCATTTTGTTAAAAATTTAAAAAGTTTGGCGATAGTCTTTGATTTTTTTTAGATCACGTAACTGCGACTTTTTTGATTTATTTGTTCAAGGTTTGTATAATTTACTTACTGGTATTTTTTTCTTTGGTTTAGTTAAGAGATGTTTTGTGATAAGTTTTGTTTGAATTTTTTTTCTCTTTGATTTTCTCTTTCAGGAAAATGAAATTCATGTTTGAAAAATAGAAATTTGTGGTTAAATAGAGAAGAAATTGTTTGCTTGATTTAATTTCTATTTGAAGATGATAAAGAAGAAAATTGTTTGGATATTATGACTTCTTTTTTGGAAATAAACATTTCATATTAAGTTTTCTAATGATGTTAAAAAAAATCTCATTTTTTTTTTGTAGTTTGAAATATTTCTTTGTTTTTCTTATAATTTTATAGAAATGAGATTACTAAAAAAATTGTAATCTAAGATAAAATTATCAAAGACATTTTAATTTTAATATTAATGAGAGAAAATCAAAATCTTGTGAAAAAAGAAGAGATTTCACCATACACATTTAAACCTATGAAATCCATCAAAATCCTACCTTTAATGAAATCTATGAAAATCTATAGAGTTTTGAATACCTCTAGATTTTAATGGACTTTTTAAAATCTAAATTGAATACCTCTAGATTTCATTGGACTTTTTAAAATCCAAATTGAATACCTATGGACTTTAAAACTACTTAAAAATCCTATAAAATCTATGTTGAATACACCCCCAAGTTTGTTATGACTTAAAATGTAGATCAAGACTCGAACTCTATTTGAAATTAAAAATTAAGTATGAAATTCTCATGCAATATTCTTTAGTAAGATTAATTCTGATATGAGATCGAAACCAAAAAAAAATATAAAATTAAACGCAATCCAATAATAAATAAACTATAAGACTGAATATACGTGCCTAAAAACGACACACAATAATTGTGAGTCGCGAAGTGAGAGAGTACGTATGATGGGAACGTAAGAACTGCTACCATGAAGAATAACACAAATAAGGGTCATCTCTTTGAGTTTCTGCATTCGTCCAACTTATACCGACTTTTCGAGTCTTCCCTCACGTAAGTCCATTTTCTGTTGCTTTCTCAAATCCCTATCCATTATATATTACATTAGAGTTTGACCAAAAACCCAAAATCTTTATTAAAAATAACAAAGTTTGAGATTTACGACAAGCTTCTCCATATGTTGCTCTTGGGATCTCGACATCTTGATCTTGCTAATATTGTGTTTAGGTATTTGACATGTTAAGTAAATATTACACTATTCATATATTGGCAAGTAAATTGGCTAAACTTGGCGTTTGAACAAAATATTAAACACTATTTAACACCCATTGGTATAAAGAATTGGGTAAAAGGTGCTTACGCCCCTAAACTTTTCTCAATTTTGATTTTGACCCTAAACTAAAAAATGCAAAGTCCTTAACCCTGAACTTTTAGGGAGTGTTAGTGTTTCCCTTTTCATCCGATTCCAACTTTAAATCTAACGGAATAACAACATATGACTCTCACATTACTTAATTTGAAAAACAATTCAGAAATTCTTAACAAAATAGGTTTACCAAAAAAATATGAGGAAAATTTTGGCAATTTTTCTTATTGCATTTTGAATTTTTTTAGGTCAGAACTTATTTTTTCTTAAAATGTTCATGAGTTAAGTCATGTGAGAGTCACATATTGTTATTCCATTAAATTTAAGAGTGGAATTGGATGGAAAGGGAAACATTAACACTCCCTAAAAGTTCAGGGTCAAGGACTTTGAGTTTTTTAATTCAGAGTCAAAAACCAAAATTGAGAAAAGTTTAAGGAGCGTGGACACTTTTTACCTTAAATAATTTCATGATATTTTATCATTTTACCTTAATTTAGTCAATTAATTGGCTAAATGTTTAACTCTCTAACACAATCCTTCATATATAGTCTATGGTTGAGAGTCAGGATCTTTCCTCTCCGTGCATCCTACTAAAATGTTGGCTTTCAACTATAGTAAGATTCGAATTATGAGTTATGACGTGTTGGTAATTCACCTTTTCCCTTAATCAATAAGTAATTAGGTTATGAATTCGATTTCTATCTATGGAAATGAATCACATTTAATAACAGTCATTTACCTCTTCAGAAAGTTCTCGGAGCGAAGATGATTAGTCATTTATATTTGCAGTTGACATCCTAGTTTAAACCCCAAAAAGAAAGAAAAAAAATTCAAACCTCCAATTTCTGCAACCTATAATTCTTCAACTACTACCGGTTAATTATTCAACAATTATTGGATAAAATATTAATTAGTAGTTACGAAGCTGGAGAGTGCATCTTCGTCGAAAGAACTAACTTACTAACCTTGTGAAGGATTAGGTAGTCAATGTCCAAAGTGCTTTCTTTCTTCTTCTTTTTTTGCAATATATTTTATTTTTTTTGTGAAAGTTTTTTCTTTGCTTTTCATTCTTTTTTTTATAGGAATCTAATACAACTCATTGGTGGCCGGTGGGAGACATTGCCTTCTATTCTCAGAAGGGAATAATCTTGAATTTTGATGCTGTCTCCACTGCCAAGTCAAGTAAAGATCATGCATACTTGGCCACCAAATAATAATAATAACAATAATAATAATAATAAAAGTTCATGCATGCCCCAAGTCTAATTCTCAAACCTGTCGACAGAACATCTTTATGAATTTTAATAACTATTTTATAAATTACACTAAACGAACACTAAACGAATGTTGAAGTATGAAACTGACTCATTAGTCTTGAACGAATGTTTCTCTCACAACAGCAAAAGAAACCAATACAATGACTTTACCATGCAAACATGGGTCGGAAAAGAATGTGAGAGAAACGTGAGAGAAGTTTAAAGTAAGAGATAATAAGACAGATACATATTCAATTTTTTTGGGTGAGAACTCTCTGTTTTCATTCTTGTCCCCATCCCTGTCACCAACCAATCCGAATTTATTATATAAATATTTTTTCTAATTATATATACACAGGGTGAATTGTAATTGGATGAGGACAGTGATGGTGATAGGAACGGGGACATAGGTTTTTTTGCCAATTCTCCACACTAAGAAAGATGTGTGTTCCTCAATAGGTTTGTATATTTGTTTTATTTTTAGTGGTTATTAAGAGGAAATGGACAAGTCTCCACCCAGGATAAAAGGCCTAGAAAAGGTCATGATAACATGCAAATTGTAGCCAAAAAGAGTATTCCTCCTATAAGAGAAAGTGGAAGTATGAAAAAAGTTGTCCGATTTCACATGAAAGCCATGTTTGGTCATTTTCAAGAACCCACTCACGATTCTGTAGTTCGGCCTCATTGCCTGCCAATATAATAATCCTGTTCCACTCGTAGTTCCCGGTCCCCGTACGCCACCAAAGTCGGTGCTTGTTTTACATAGTTGATTCAACGTGAAATATATATTCTATCATAGGAATATCTTACGGTTATCGAATGAGTTAATTTGATGATCAATTTTTTTGTTTTATCATATAAATATAAATTTTGTACTACAATGCTCTCAATAATTATTCGAAAGGCATGTGTTAGATAAAAAATAAACGATTAAATTGATGTGTCAAAATTACTTCTATTATATATACAGATAATAAATGAATTTATTTATTTTTCGCCCAAAAAATACCAAATGAGGTATATATAACCCATTTTAAGATCTAGTTATTTTAGGAGTATTTTAATTTTGTAATAGAAATTGACTGAATTTAAACTGTAAATATTGAGTTTTGAATATTTCAATTTTTTTTTTTAGGGTCAAATATTTCAAAATTAAGATCCAATGTTTAGTCTTTCAGTTATTGATCAAGTCTATCTCATTAACTAACTTTTTTGATTGACTTTTTACTTGAGTATTGACCAAGTCTATCTAATGAACTTTCTAATTAATTTTCTAGAGTACTTTACCGGAGAAATGGTTGATAGACTTGGGTACCGTTTGTTTGTTTCTTCAGGAAGAGAGAATGTACCTTTAGACGGGAAAATTCTGTTCTGGACCTGGTTTATTTGTGAGGTTATGGATCACTTACTTTTTTATTAAAAAAAAATATATACCCCTTTTTAGATGGAATCATAGTTTCATAACCCTAAAACCAATGTATTATTGTGGAGTTTCCTTAACAAAAGTGTTGGATATAATTTTTAGATAGGCATATTTTTCATTGCTTACAAATACCTGCTTATAAACACATGTTTATAGTTTTATTTGAAATAAATTGGATATGAGCACATTCTTATAATTTATGATTTAAAATAAATTACTTATATTTTTTATTCAGAACACCGTGGATAAAACTAATTTAAATTTAGTCCGAATTACACTTCAAACTCTTATTCAGAAAAAGAAAATCATGACCCAATACTCTTTACATATTCATGAGTATTAAAGAGCCATGTACCCAAAAAATCACACCTATTAAAGAATGAGCAAAATAGTTGTACTAGAAAATAGAAAGAGTTAATAACTATTTATAACATTAAACTATTTACGAATTTCTCTTTATAGTACTAAACTATTTTTTTATCTAAATATGTCACTCAACTATTTACGTTTATCAAAAAATATACAATCACCCATTTTTTGGGTATTTTCCGGCCAGCGATGTCACGTGAGTTGCTTCGGAACATGAACAACGACGAAAAGGAAAAGAAATCTTGGAAACGTCGGGCGATAATCGCTTAATTTGTTGTTGCAAAGCGCAAACGGGTCTCGTCAAATTAGCGGTTATGGCTCGACGTTCAATATTTCTTTTCCTTTTCGCTTTGTTCATGTTTCAAGCAACTCACGTGACATCATCGTACTGAAAACACCCAAAAAAATGGATGGTTGTATATTTTTTGATAAACGTAAATAGTTGAGTGACATATTTAGATAAAAAAATAGTTTAAGACTTATAAAAGAGATAAATTTAGTAAATAGTTTAGTGCTATAAATAGCTATTAACTCAAAATAGAAATGTACTATTTTTTCTGAATAAATAGAAATATACTATTACAAATCCTTTTTATTTTCTTTTTATGAATATAAATATCTCCTAGATTTACTTTACTTTTTTTTTTCTTTTTCTATGCCCTTTTGGCTGAATGGAAGCAAAAAAAAATGCATATTAGACACGAACTGTTAGATTATTTAATCATGTGGTCCAAGTTACCGTTTTTTTTTTCAAAATATTATTCCTTGACAGTTATAATTTGGTTGGATCAAATAATATAAATGATTCAAATCGAGCCATTAAAAGAAGAATTTTTTTTCCAAAGACATATAACGCACTCACTCACATTTTACATAAAACTAACAATTCTTTGCGTTTAAATATGTGTCCCACTTCTTTTGAAAAATAAATCATTATTCATTTGCATATATTTTAGTAACAAGTTCCCCATTAAAATGTTATCAGCATCATAATTAGATTGGAACGGAAGGGTTACTATTTATCCAATATTTTCGCCGACAATCAAATATATTGATTGACTGTCTCTCTCACACAGTACATGCGTGAGAGAGGGAGAGAATAGCTTGAGTAAGGAGTCTTACTAGTCAGTCCAGATTTTACGCATAATAATTTTTTTGTGTTCGTAGACTCAGAACACACGTGTTATATGCGATAAAAAAAAATAATGATTGTGAAATTCAAAATCTTTATTCGTTTTAAATTTATCTTAATCGTAAAAATTTAATTTAACGAAATAAGAAAATTTTACATATATAAAATTTATCCCGTTTCACAATGGAACCAGCGCCTACCCGTATTAGTACCCATTATTTATATTTAATTAAATTTCTCTCTCTCTCTTCGTTTCATCATTTGCTTGGAATCTCAGTCAGCTTCCCCTTTTAACGATGGTGACGCTGCTGCCCCATCTCACCGTCCTCCTCCGCCTCTTCTCCTTAATGCCCCTCACATTTTCAGTCATGTCCATTAGCTCAGCTCTGTTTTGACTACTAAGCTCCTACTGTTTTCTTTTCACTCTAGTCATTAATGGAGTCCAGCTGCCATGGAAGAAGCTCCTCCAACCATTTCTTTCTCTTCATTTCTCTTATTATTTCTTCCTTCTTTTCTTTCAATATTGTTGAGGCAACCACTGATCCTACTGATCGTGAGTGTTTTTTTCTTTTTCTTTTTTGCTGTGTTCTTCCTTTTGTATAATTTTTTCTGTTCTTTTTAAAAAAATTCCTTTTCTGGGGTAATGCTGTCATTTTGATTTGTTTGTTAAATTGAGCTTTAGCTGGAGGTTCATCAAGCGGCATTTTTAAATTTTTCCCCTTTTTGTCCTGATGAGTGTTAAAGTCAGTAAAAATCAAAGATCAGATTCTTTTACCTCCTGAATGAGGAACCAAGGGTGATTTTGTCCATCTGTGCCTTTTCTTTTCTTTTTTTTTTTGCTTTTTGACTGCTTTGTTAATTTCATACCTTTAAGTTCAATGCTAATTTATTTTTTCTTCAATTTTTGTTAATTATCTAGGAGGATTGTTTTGAGTCGGAAGTGATGCACTAATTAAGCTAGCTTTGATATAGATTCAATACTACTTTTTTGTTTCAATTCTTTTTATAATTATTGAGGAGGATTGTTCTCGAGTCGAGAGTGATGCGCTAGCCTAGGTATAGATGCAATGCTTTTCAAGATTGGGTGTTTTGAGTAGGAAATGCTACGCCAGCTGCATTAGCCTGATAGGTTCAATGCTAGTCAATATTGGGTGTTTCAAGCTTGATTGTGTATTTTCAACCTTTTGATGAGTCTGAGGTCGAATTTTTGAAGATTACATTATTTCCCCTGTTAAAAAGTTGTAATCTTTGCCTTGTATAAGTTCCCTATGATATCTGCTCATTTGAAACTACTCAATTTTGCAGTTCAAGGACTTCAGGTTTTGTATACTTCATTGAATAGTCCTTCACAGCTAACTGGTTGGAAATCTAACGGTGGTGATCCATGTGGGGAGTCATGGATTGGAATTACCTGTGAAGGTTCTGCAGTTGTATCTATGTGAGTTCAAAGAATCACATATACATTTTGTTTCCTTGTTTAACATGTTATGATTTCATTATCAGTTTAATAGCTCTCCGTACGCATGATATTAGCTCAATTTTTTAGCGAGAGAGCCTGTTATGGTAGCTTGCTGCCTTGGCTCTCAAGTGCCGCCTTGGCGTTGCGCTAATGCCTTGGCCTGGCGCCCCCACCTGCAAAAACAAAATTTAAACGAAAAGAAAAGGTGTTATGATACTATTTGAAAGTTTTCATTTGTATGAACAGTGCAATTTCTGGATTGGGAGTTAATGGCACAATGGGATATGCACTGGATACTCTGAAGTCACTTAGAACATTGTAAGATCAGTTTTGTGTTAGAATAGTCAAATTTGAAGTGATTAAAACTGCTATTAACCCCAAACTTTTGATATCTTTGATCTTATTTTCTGTGAAGGGATTTGAGCGGAAACAAAATTCACGATCAAGTTCCTTATCAGCTGCCACCCAATCTTACGAGCCTGTAATTTTCGAGCATTTATGAAACTATAGTCTTGTGTATAAGACTTGTTTTTTCTTGATTGTTTTATTTGCTAAAACTAAAAGCAAGTCAGTTTCTGTGCAGAAACATTGCTAACAATAACCTGAGCGGGAACCTTCCCTACTCGATTGCTGGCATGACCTCACTAAATTATTTGTGGGTGGCGTATCTTCTAGTATTTTAGTTTTGTGGGGGTTACACACTTCCTGAATTGGGAATGTGTTAGGACTGTTCTTCAATTTCTAACTCTATTCTTTATGGTCTTAGGAATATTAGCCGTAATTTCATCTCCCAATCAATTGGAGATATGTTCAGTAATCATTCCAACCTTGCAGTGTTGTAAGTAATCTCATTGCGCAAAGGGGCATATTAAGTCTTTAACATGTAAAATTTTGCAGACAGGTATATTTCACAAATTTTCGTTGTTTTGAATTATATATTACTTGCCTATATTGCAGAGACTGGTCTTTCAATAATCTTACTGGAGACCTTCCACCCTCATTTAGTACATTGTCAAATCTCTCTACTCTGTAAGTGTAACATGCTGCTACTTATTGAAATGTTTTATGTTTGTTCTTGAAATTTCTCTTAATTATGTCTGTTTTTGCAGTCAAGTGCAAAATAATCAGTTAACTGGTTCTCTCAATAGTCTGGTTGGCTTGCCTTTAACAAATTTGTAAGTGACTCGCTAGCCTGAGAAATGATACTGACAATTGATTGCAAGGTTTATGTTAATATGTAAAAGTTTCGAATATTCTATTTGGCAGAAATGTTGCAAACAATAAATTCAGTGGATGGATACCGAATGAACTTCTATCCATCCCCAATTTTAGGTAATCATGAATAATATTTTATTTACTCGTTATAAATTGAAGCTGTTACACAATTATGTTATTTATGAAGTTGCTATATGGATGAAACAGATATAGTGGAAATACATTTGCCAATGGTCCTGCGCCACCTCCTCCGCCATATACACCACCTCCTCCTGGTAGATCTGCCAATAACCGGAGCCGTTCTCCTCCATCTGCGAATACAAACCCTGGTTCTGGCAGCCAGCCATCAAGTCCAAAGGATGGAAATGGGAAGAAGGGGCTCAAAGCTGGACCTATTATAGGCATAGTTGTGGGTTCTTTAGTGGTGGCTTTGATTGCACTTATTGTACTTTGTTTCTGCATTCGCAAGGGAAAAAAAAAGGAAATTGCTGCAAGACCCTCTACTGGAAGTCTTTCTATTAGCACAGGTAAACTGCTGGTACATCCATTTTCTCTGTATTCAACATATTTCGGCACAGTGATATATTATCTTTCATGTTTTCTTGCTTCCTTATAGTGAATAAGGAGATGCAAGAACCAAGGACGCAAACTACAGCCACTGTGACTGACCTGAAGCCACCTCCTGCTGAAAAAGTAACGGTTGAAAAATTACAAGGGAGAAATGGGTCCATGAAGAGAGCAAAGTCGCCGATAACTGCTACATCTTATACAGTTGCTGCACTCCAAACAGCGACAAACAGCTTTAATCAAGAAAACATTATTGGTGAAGGCTCTCTTGGTCGTGTGTATAGAGCAGAATTTCCAAATGCAAAGGTAATTTCATTTTCCTATTGGTTGCAACTTTTGAAGAGAGTATTTGTCCCCCATAAGAGAGGGTTAGCCAAGAGAACATAAACAGGGCATTCTAACTAGGCAGGAACTTCAGATGGCTATAACTTATTATCTGGTCTGGGGTGCTTTTGTCTGTGGATGCACAAGTGGAGCTGCTAGTGAATAGCATTGCTTACCTTTAATATTTTATTTGCCTATGATTACTGGATAGGCGACGATGAACTTACTTTTATTTTGGATGCCTAGAAGTTTGAGTCATCAATGTTAAGTTCTAATTTGGTGGTAGCAAATCCTGATTATTTTATGCCTAGGGAGCATGTTAGTTTTCACTCTCAGGAAAAGATTGGTGAATCCCTATTTTTTTAATTGGTTAATGATTGCAAAATTAATGGAATATCTTTGACAATCTCGTATACTATTTGAATCAAAATAATTTTCTACTTATTGTAACTGTTAATTTACGTTTTTTCAATGATCGGCTTTTCATTATTATTCATCACGTTTCTAGATCATGGCTATAAAGAAGATCGACAATTCAGCACTATCACTTCAAGAAGAAGATAATTTTCTCGAAGCTACCTCGAATATGTCAAGATTGAGGCATCCAAACATCATTCAGCTTGCAGGATATTGTGCTGAGCATGGGCAACGTCTTCTGGTTTATGAATATATTGGAAACAGCAGCTTGCATGATATGATACACTTAGCTGATGAGAGAAGCAAGATGTTGACATGGAATGCACGTGTTAGAGTAGCCCTTGGCACTGCTCGAGCTCTAGAGTATGTCACATGTTTATGCTTTTACATCTCACTCTCTCTCTAGACACACACACACAAGGGTTCCTAAATGATCTGCTCCTCTCTCTTTAGGTACTTGCACGAAGTATGTCTGCCTTCTGTTGTACATAGAAACTTGAAGTCGGCTAATATATTACTGGATGAGGAGCTGAATCCGCACCTATCAGATTGTGGGTTAGCTGCCTTAACGCCAAACACAGAACGACAGGTATCTTCCGTGGGAAATATTAGAAACTGAAAGTTATTACTGCCATATCAGTCTCAGGGAATCTAAAACTAGAGATTAAGAAGAAACGCATATTACACAAGTCTTTTTTTCTTATTTTTTGTTCTTCTCTAATGTTTCTTTCCTAGTAAATTATTGACTATAATCTGATAGTTTGTCCTGACGGCCTTTGAGAGTATTTCCGACAAAGTAATGCCAGAAGATAATGAACATAAAAACGATCCCCGAGTGACATCTAACCGATTTATTATCCCTTACTATTTGAACAGATGTCATCGACACAGATGGTTGGCTCATTTGGTTATAGCGCTCCTGAGTTTGCCTTATCCGGAATATACACAGTAAAGAGTGATGTATATAGTTTTGGCGTCGTAATGCTGGAACTCTTGACAGGTCGCAAACCCCTTGATAGGTAAATCATGAAACGATGATCTCATCATCCGATGGCTTGTTCAACCTTTTACTTCTCCGCCTGCTGTTTTTCCTTATGTCCATTTGATATGTTGTTCAGTTCAAGACCAAGATCGGAACAGTCACTTGTTCGATGGGCCACTCCTCAACTCCATGACATAGATGCTTTGGCCAAAATGGTTGATCCTACTCTAAATGGCATGTATCCTGCCAAGTCTTTATCTCGCTTTGCTGATGTAATTGCACTCTGTGTTCAGGTGAATTAACTTTGGTTCATGTATTATGCTGGAAGTTACAGCTTTTTGAAACATGTTTAATATGATATGGCATTTCTGTTGCAGCCTGAACCGGAGTTTCGGCCTCCTATGTCCGAGGTTGTCCAAGCACTGGTACGGTTAATGCAAAGAGCAAGCGTTTTGAGAAGGCGATCTAGCGATGACTCGGGTTTTTCATACAGGACTCCAGATCATGAAGCAATCGACTTCCCATTATAGCCAAACTTAAAGGCACCAGGTTTCTTGTACTGCTTAACCAAATCTTTGCAATTTTGTATACAGTTGAGCAAAGGTGAAGTTTGAGTGGAAGTGTAAAATCATGTCACCTTTACAACTTTCGATTCAGACATTTTTTTACCTTTTCAAGTTGTATAGTTCTTGAATAATCTCCCTCTACTATGATTTTTATTATCATGTTGAATAAATCTTTCTGCGAGATTTCATGTATTCTGTAAGTACTTATAGCCCCATTTATGTAACGAATAAGAAGTGATTAATGAAAAGTGTGCATACAAGTTTAGTGGACTTATCACTTCTGATTCGAAAATAATAGGTCTCGAGTTGGTACTTGCGATTCAAAATAACAGGTCTCGAGTTGAACACTGATATAAAGACGGAAAACTTGTCATCTGTACTTGTGAAAATAAATAATACGCCTTCGTTTGGATACTTTATGACACTCTAATGTATAACACTTCTATTACAACAACAAAAAAAAATCATTCGTACATTCTAAACCAAACCATTTAAACTCTGAACTCTCATTTTCTCACTGTTACTCTATATCCCTAATTCTCATTTGGTATACGATTTTCTAAACGAAAATTCTGAAACAAAAATCAAATCCAAATATGTGTTTTATTTTTCGTTTCAAACTCCAATATAAAATTTTCTAAAAATAGATGTGGAACGAATTGGGCTTTTAGGCTTTGATCTTACTATTACATTTGTCTATTGGGCTATAACCGGGCGAGCAAAATAGTCTATGATATGCCTTTACTGGGCCACTTCAGGCCCGTTAAAATACACCTCTCACCTCGTTCAGTTTGTTCATGTGTTTGCAGGGAACAGTAAGATATATATTAATACTAGTATATAATATAAATATATATATATTAAAAGTAGCCTAAATAATAATACAATATGAAGGAACCATATAATACTTGTCCAGTTCCAGTCCAGTAAATAATAACACGCATACAAGTAGAATTAATTAATTGATTAATTGCAGCAGCAGCAGCAGGAGTTGTGATATTAGAGAAGGGGTGGAGAAATGTCCATTGGAAAAGGATTCCCCAAAACGTGATCCATGTAATAATGAGGATGGGTTGCATCCATCACCATAAATTGCACATCTTCTGATGGCTTCCAATGCCTCTTCCTTTGATTTATGAACCAATTGTTAATTTGTTTCTGGTCTAGTCCCGTCGCTTCAGCCAGTGCCACCTTTTGTGATTCCTGTCCCCATTCACAAATTCATTTACAATTATGTATTCATAAACAAGAACCAAAACCTTAACTTATAATAGCAAGATCTATAAAATAAGTTGCATGGGAGAATTTGACTAGATTACATAGACAGAACTAAAACTAAAACTATAAAAGAGTTTTGAAAAAGATTCGGAGGATCGGATCCGGTTTTCACTAGAAAATCAATGCATATATAAAAAGGATTTTAAAAGAGTTCGGGGGTGGCGGCTGCTCCCGCCCCATGGTCCCGTCTATGATTAATATAGCATTCTATATGAACTTTCTACAAACTAAATCCAAGTTAAAACAAAAAAAAACAAAAAATCTCGAGCATCAAATGACGTGTAATATGATACTTTATGATTTATATACTTCAAAATTTTGATTCATAATTGATGATGCATGGCTTTAGACTAGTGATGATAAGTTGAATAATTAAGTTACCGAAGGATAAGGCCATTTGTAATGTTTGCTCCACCAATCCAACAATTGTTGCCTTGCTTCTTTTGGCAATTTTCCTTTCTTCCTTTTCTTCATGAACTCCTGTTTCAAGCTGCCTAGATATCCACTGTACTTGCGCAAAAGCTGCCCTTTAAGCTCCCGATCTTCGGCTTGAGGGTCTACCAAACTGTTATTCACATCAACGTCGTCCTCAGAAGATCCGTTCCTATCCATGGCCTCTGCAATAGCTGCTTACAAAGTAATACACAATTATAACACTAGTAACAATCTATTTGATTCAAGAATTAATAAATAAATATGTCTGCCTTGCAATGCTAGTCTCTTTATCAGGGTGTACTAAATGCATCAACCACAACCAATATGTCTAGGTTACAACAGAAATATCGATACCACCAAAGGGAAATGACGGCTTGTAGGTTGCTTTCTTGTTCCTTATTACAGAAATTATGCGGATGCAAAAATATTTCGAACCAAGAATTATACGTGTCAAGCCTAGCGCAAATGGCACAACCATAAGTCCCGAATTCGACACTTATACACTTATAAGGAAGAAAGCAGTAGAAAATTGGATGAGCAATGAAATTGTCACCCTTCATTGACAAACTAAATGCATAGACAAGCAAATTTACAATACACCGATACTCCTTCCGTCCCCAAATCAAATATCCACTTTCCGTGTAGATTTACTGATGTATGTTTAGAAATAAATTCAAAGCCCAACATCAAGTTTGTATAGCTAAAATTGACCTAAAGGTATTTTTAGCAAACAAATAAAACAGAAATAGATTCATCCAAGCAAAAAAGAATAACGATATTTAAGAGACCAAACATTGAGCACAAAGCATAAAAGAAATAAATAGCTGTTTCATTAAAGTACTTGTTTCGTAACCAAACCCTCTTTCCTCTCGCGCTAGCCACATCAATCACAAAATACTTGCTCGGTCCTAAATTAGTTGTCTCAAAACTAACTTTCGACAGATTAAGGAAACAGATACTTTTTATTTAGTCAAATGGCCAAAAATGCATCTTGAAAAAAAAGTACAATTTGAAGTTTGCAATAGTCTAATGATGAAGTTTCTTTCAGTCAAATGACCAAAAAACGATCTTGAAAGTTTCATATATATTGATAAATCAGTTTTTTTTGCTAAGTAAACCAATTACTAGTACTACTAGTTTTCTGCACTCAGGGAAACCTTTTAAAATCCCAATATATAGATGAATAATGTGTGAAAACTACAACAACAAAAAAAAACTAGCAAGGCTGTGGAGGAGAAGATACCAACATCAAGAAAGAATCATCAAACATAGTTCTAGGGCTTGGAATTGGTTGCAAAACCTAGCCAACAGTGAAGCAAACAATAAACAAGACAAGAAAAAGGTAGAACTAGTAATTTAATACAACAAGTAGTACAGAGAGAGAAAGAGAGAGAGGCACAGAGATTAAACAATTTGTTGACTACAAACTGCATCTTGGGACAACCCCTTTCCCATTAGTTAATTAAAACTCCTTGTTATTGGAAACATGCACAAACAGGACTTGTTTATTACTACTTATTCACAACAGTTTTAGATCTGATCTCACAAGAATAAATGTCTTTCTACTAGTTATGAATAGAGAAAGAGAGAGGAAGAGGGTTTTCAGTAAATTTCACCAGCTGATTGGTTTGAAGAAGAGGCAGCAAGAGTTAGGGCTTTAAACTGGGACTCAATTCTTGATAGAAAAAACATGGCTTCCTTGAAAGGTTTGGAGAGTTCTTGTTCATACTTGATCAGCATTTCACAATATGCCTCCATAAATTGATCCAGCCCTGGATCTTCCCCAATACTTGATCTTCCATTTTGAACCATTGTTGCAGCAGAAGCACAAGCTTCTTCTAGCCTAGCTACCACTTCAGGTGGTGCTCCTATCTGCATCAACAAAAGAAGCAAATTCCATTTCAAACAATCTTTTAAGGTTTTACTACTACTTAGTACACCACTGCTACTGTCTCTATCATCGTTCTTTCCAAAAGGGTTTTTTTTTAAAGGTTAAATTTACAAACTTCAAGGGTTTTTACTTGAACAAGTACATAAATGTAGAGTTGTGGCCACAAAGTTCATATGTGAGAAATGGCGACCGGTGTTTGGAGTGGTGAGGGTATTTTGCTTACCTTGTGGCAATTGACATAGGCGGCCAAGAGACGATGATAATGAGGATGAGAGATGATCTTGGACTTGACATCATTGGAATCCATGAAGTAACAACCCTCTGCGGTGGTAATGTTGTTGTTTATTAGGTCTTGCTGGTTGTTGGTAGTTGGAGGAGGAGGAAGAAATAAGGAATTGGGAGTGTCTGTACTAGTCATGGGAGGCAACATCATCATATTCATGGGATTATTCAAGTGGTGATTATGGTGGTGGTGGTGATGGTGATGGTCTCCAAAAGCCATCAAGCATGAAGTTGAACTACAACCCTCCTCCATTCTAGTATGTTTTTTTGTTTTTTGTTTTTTCGAGTTGGTTGAGGTTGGTTGGTAATAAAACCTTAACAAAAAAAACTCCCTGGTGGTGTCATTTTTCTTTATTAAAAAGAGGGGAAAAAAACAAATGTTTTCTCTCTTTAAGAATGCAGAGTGGTCTCCCGAGTTTTAAGCCTTTTTGCAGTAAATCCTAAATAGTGGTGGGTAAGTAAGTAGTAGTAGTAGTCAGGTGGGAGGTTGTTTTAGGGTTCTTTTTCTTTAACTCCCTCACTCACTCTTGTTTCAGAAAAGAAAAAGACTGGTGTTTCTCCTTTTTATACAGAAGGCGCACGCGGTGGTTTCAGATCAGGAGGAAGAAACTTAATATGTCTATTATTGAAAGAAAGGAGGGGAGGCTTGTGGAGCTAAACTTTACCTTCCCAATGAAAAAAACTCACTCGCCCCCTCTTCTTTTGCAGTGGCACACTGCCATTACTGGCAAACAAACTAGAGAGAGAAGCTAAGAAGAAAATGAAGGATCGATCAAATCGAGGCTGACGATAGAGATAGAGAGAGGCTTTGGGGTTTTGGGCAGGGCATTAATAACATCTCAATTTCAATTAAATTAAATTAACTCCCGACTCTTGTAGGGTTTGTACTGCCATTGCTTCAGAACCTATTTTGTCCACTCATTCATTTCCTTTCCATTATTCCCTCCCTCTCTCTCCCCCTTCTTTTTGTCTTCTCTTTCTCCTGCTACCCCCCCTTTTTTTTTAGTTTTTACTACTATTTTTTAGTTTTGTCTTGGACTTGATTTGCATTTTGCAAATTCACTTATTGGAGTCAAGTACTGTAAAAACTTATTTTATTGAATAGTTCTGATATACATTAAGGTGAGAGAACTTATAAAATAATATAGTTGATTTTAGATTATAAAATTCACATGGGACTTAGTTTATATCAGAAAAAATCATTTTCATTTGGGATGACTGTTCTAATAATACAATCCTCGTTTTTTAGTTTCAAACACAAAACTTTTAATTAAGGAGTTCAAACTCTCATTACTTGATTCAATATGTGTATGAAGGAAAATTCAAGATTATGTTATGGAGTTAAGAGAATTAACATGTTCAATTCCCTTCAATTTAGTAAAGAGTGCTACGCTTTACAATCCCACATGGAGACTTTTGGGAGGGGAAGTGAGGGAGACTCATTAAAATAAGGATTTTTATAGTCTACAGTTATGGTGAGTATCGAATTCGAATTATTTGAATTCGTTTTTTTAAATTTTTTAGACCAAAAAACAATCTAATTCGGATTCGAGTTCATAATTATCGAATTTGAATTGGCGAATTCAAATTTGATTTTTATCGAATTAACCGATTTCACCAAAAAAACTAATTTAACACCAAGACAAACTCAAAAATAAAACAAACAATAAATTCAAAAAAATATATTATAAACAATAAATTCTTCATCGTTTGATTTAACTATATTTACACTGAAAATTAATAGCAAAATCGCAAAAATGACAATTTTTACGGTCTATTACTTTATATAATCAATATACAAATACAATTACTGAATTAATTAAAAATGAATTCGGATTCCGTCATGCCGAATCAATAATAGCTCAACCGATTTCGTCACATTTTCGACCGAATCAAAATTTGTATCCGAATTCACACTGAATTCAAATTCGGTCGATAATTCAATAAAACCCGAATTTGCTCACTTCCACCTATAATCACCTATATCGTTCTTAAGGGAGAAAGTGAACCAACCTGTGAATAGCTTGTTATTCAATTTTATATTTGACTTGATGGACCCAGTTTATGTGTAAAATGAGTCATACATGAAACGAGATGTTTGATTCATTTAAAATATGAGGCGAGTTTGAGCTGATAGGGTTCGCGCAATATATATATATATTGCAATGTAGCCGGAAAAAAAAAGACTACAAGTCAAGTATTGATTTGTGGTGGAAATAATTGAATACGAGTCCTTGTTGGCAATAAGAAGAAATTTAAGATATATTACTACTTGTCTTTTATTATTGATAATATTCACTTACTATGTCTACAAAATACTTTTTTTAATGACAGTACTATATTTTTATATTTTTAGGTGAAAAATACCGTATAAATAAATTTACTTTAATAAGAAGGCCGCAAAGACCTCCAGTCTCCACTACTTATTAATAATAATTATAATTTTTGTTAGTTGGACTTTTATTAGTTTAAGGGTAAAAAATGCTCACGCCCCTAAATTATCTTGAATTTTGATTTTTAACCCTCAATTAAAAAACGTCAAGTGCTTGGCCCTGAACTTTCTTGAGTATCAATGCTTCCCCTTCCATCCAATTTCTCGGTTAAATAATAACGGAAGGTGCTCATTTGACACTCACATGATAAAAATGGGGACATATTGGGCAAAAATAAATTAACCATAAAAAAAAAAAAAATTAGAAAATTGAGGTTAGCCATAAATCTCTCCATAATTTCTTCTTTATCTCATGTCTAGTGAAATCTCACTTCTTTCTGAAATGAAAATCTTGCAAATTCCCCAGTAACAACTTATGAATTTTTTTTGGTTAAATAACTTAAGGATGACTTCCATGAAATTAGGTTAAACTCCATTAAAGCTGTAACTAATTATACCGAGTTTTTTAACTTAGTTTTGAGCAAAAAAAAGATATTCAATGTCTTCATCGTATCCCATAACAACCTAAGCATTACTTCTAATAAAAAAAATTACCAGAAATTGAAAATACTATTTACTCATTTATCAAGATTTTCTTGAATCGATTTCCAACGAGAAATCACATTTTCTTTTCAAGGATTTAGGATTTTTTTTTAATTTTAGGATGTTAAAAAAAATTAGGGAGGGTTCAAAAGATTTGGGAGGGTTTTCCATTTTTTTAAAGATTAATTTTTTTTGTCAAATTTTCCCCATTTTTATCATGTGAGTGTCACATAGGTACCTTCCGTTATTAATTAACGGAGAAATTGGATGAAAGGGCAACCATTGATACTTTAAAAAAGTTCAGGGTCAAGCAATTGACGTTTTTTAGTTAAGGGTCAAAAACCAAAATTTGAGATAATTTAGGGGGTATGGACACTTTTTACCCTTAGTTTAATGTTGGTTTTAGATTATATTATGGTTAAGAATTAATTTTTTTTGAAATAAGAATTAATTTTTTTTTTTTGAAATAAGAATAAAAAAAAAAAAAAAAAATAAGAATTAATTTTTTTTTTTTTTTTCGATATTAGTTGCAATAGATTTTTAACGCTCTACATACTATAATTGGTACAAAGACATTAAATTAATATTATATATCATTGTGTAATGAGAATTACTTGCTATTTATTTTGTATCAATTAAATTTTTAACTTGTATTATATGTCACTATAAAATTTTAAAATATTTATATATAAATGAGCTTATATGAGTTATTCGTGAGATACAAGTGAGTTGAATGAGCTGAAAAAAATAGTAAAATTAAGTTGAACTATGAAATAATTAAAATTAAGGCTTGTTGAGTGTAAGTTTACTTTAACTCAGCTCATTTTCACCTTTAATTGTTTCTATCAACTTTGTATTGAGTCTGAGAATGAAATTTGATTCGAGACTCAAATTCAAACCCCAACCAACTTTTGAAAAGTATTTAATCATCTAAAATTTAATTTGAATTTTAGACTGAGACCAAAATCTCAAACACAAACCTAATACAATCGCATCCTATAATATTTCAAATTTACGACTGAACAAATGTTACGCACCGGATTCAAACTGGTGCAAAGGTTCTCAGTACTAGTTGGTGTAAAACTGACAAATACAGTGGCGTTACTCTTTAACTCTGCTATCTCTCTATCTCTCTCAGCCTACTGTTTAGTCTTCACTGTAATAAACTTGTTGAGATAGAAAAATGGAGAAGTGACCCTTTACGTATCCACAACGAAAGAGAAATAGAAGCCGAGCCCCAGGTGATGAGCCTTTGTGTAAAAGATGTGACGGGCAGGTCAGGAAGAAGGAGACGAGAGTCGAGGAATCTCCCCACTGGTTATTGCATTACAGCTCCACCTTTAAAACTTTATCTTTGTGTCATCTTTCGTTTACTCCTTTATTCTCGGTTTTCTTTTTTTCCTTTTCTCTTTTTATGTATTATTAGGAAATTCAATACATAAAATGTGGGCAAAAAATCGTTTGTTCACACATTTATTTTCAGCTATTCACAATTATTTACGTGTATATAAAATTTAAAAAAATTATCACATGGTAAATTTTGAGTGAATAACCCTTTGATTTCACCCAAAAATTTGTTAGGAAATAACCCTTTGATTTTACCTTCTCACACACAAGCAAAGGAAAATTCTGATATGCATCAGATTTATATGGACATTGTGGTGCAAAATTGATCGCATAATTACAGAATGAGGAGAGAAAGATCTGGACCGCAAGGTCCAATAAACCTTATCCATATCAGAATTAACGGCACCGATTTTTGTGGTTTAGTTTTTAGGCCGGCATCCACGGATAAGCAAACATACATAAACCGTATATTTAGATTGAGTTTGGTTCAAATTGAAACAAAATAATCAATTCATAAAATTTTGGACCTTCTCTAAAAATATAATTTTACTTTTAAGCTGGATTAAAAATTAAACAAAAATTCAATCTACATTCAATTCACCTGCACCCTTCATTTCATTATATTGAAGAAAACAAAAACTCATTGATGGTGACCCCACATTCTCTGCATTTCTCTAGTCTTCTCTCGACTTACAACCCAATACAATATGTATAGTTTTTATTGTGTGAAAATTTTCTGTATCCATTTCTATCATCATCCATGTCTCAATTAATCAGAATTTATTATATAAATATTTTTTTTAATTATATATAAATACGGTGAATTGTGACTGAGTAGGGATAGAAATGGAAAGAGGAAGCGGACAGAGATTTTTTTGCCGTTTTTATTTCAGTTTACCATCTTTAGGGATTAGTTGCGTTTTAGAGAAAAATAGGTTTGGGTGTATTTGGTTTTTCTTCTCGAACCAATTTTTTTATTTTCAAGTCTCACTTCTCTTTCCTAAACAGTTTACTTTCACGATTTTTAAGTAAAACATTATCAAACAAAAATCTAAATCCAAATATACCCAAGTAATTAGGTCAACATTAATTTTGTTGGAGATTATATGGTTTGCTAATTTTATTCGTGATTAACCGGTCATATAAATGGCAAGTCACACAATTTTGTCAGAACTATCACCCTCTTATATGTGGTGGTATTTTAGCTCTCGCAAAATTTCATGTGGCAGGAAATACACAAAAGATTAATCTATTAACAAAAAATGCACTAGACGAGTAGAATAAAACTATTTACTCTAAAAAAATCTCACCCCTTTAGATTTCATCAGAGCTGCTTCTGTATTTTTAAGCATCAAACAAGAGGAAATTCACATGTATGTCCGCTTAACTATGCGGATATCAACACTCATTCGTATTCTCTTATTATTTTTTATTGCAGAGAATTGCTCAGGATGATATCGGAGAGTAGATTATCTCATATCTACAGAGAGACAATTACAGTTGCTGATGATCTCACGATTGAAGGAGGACGTACACCTTCTACTTCGATTTTATATTTTCATTTTGTTCCCCCTATTTGTTAGTCACTTTGTGGTGAGGGATGTCCGTGTGGCTTTTTCTAATAGGCTAGTTTCTAACAATGTTGTTGTAAATTTGTAATGGCTGATGACCATGGATGATTGCTGTTTTATATATATATATATGCTTTGTGCCAACAAAAAAAAAATATCCGCTTAACTATATTATCCGGATGCACATTTATATCTGTCGTAACTATGTCGACACGATACGATATTGATATGAGTATAATTTATTACCGAATATAATCAACACCGATCATACACTTTATTATAAATGTTTAAATACTCAATATATAAATATATATCCGTAACGAATACTTGTACCCGAGTCCGAGTAACATAGCCGCTCGAAGCTTTTACCATTATCATAGATTAATTTTTTATTTGAAATTTTCCATCTTAAAAAGTTATGTATAAGAAAAAACCTTGTGGCTCAAAGTAAATTTTTTATCTTCAAGTCGAGTTGACCAAATACACTGCTGAAAGAGTTGAGAGACATTAAGAACTTTAGGTAAGGGTTAGGATTAGGATTAGGATTAGGATTAGAGAGGTTATAGATAATGTACTAGAATCCGTCAAAACAGTGTGAATAAAACCAGACCTTGAGAAAAGGCAGTCATGTCTGGTGAGAAGAAGAAGATTTATGATGGATTTTTTTTGTAGCCAAAGCTTTAGGGTATAGAGAGGGCCTTAATTTGGAGGGAGGGAGGGAAAAAAGCTCTTATATTTTGCTTTACGTCATGTCCATAAGCAGTATCCATGATCGAAAATGGCAAAAGTGAGGAACAACTCGATGCTACCATTGATGCCTATCTATTATATCTCAATTCACTTTTTCACCCCTCTCTCTCTCTCTCTCTCTCTCTCTCTCTCTCTCTCTCTCTCTTCCTCTTTGGTTTTAGACTTTCTTGAATTGATCAATGGATATGGAGTATCACTCTCTCTCTCTTCCTCTTTGGTTTTAGACTTTCTTGAATTGATCAATGGATATGGAGTATCACTAATTTCAAATTCACTTCGAATGTTAATGTCTTAATTATTTTATTAAGATATTTAAAATTGAATATATCATTTTAATTTAGTTAAATTTTCAGTTATATACAGAATCAATGACAATCATTAAATTTTAGGCCAAATCAAAATAAAACATTCAAATCTTAACAAAGAGTATAATATAATAATAGAAGTGTGCATGATTGTTGATAAAATGTTGATATAGTGACTAAAGCTTATTTCTAGGAATATAGAAATTTTGCGTTTAAACTTGATTTCTCGTTTTTTATGTTCTCCTATTTTCTACTCCCTCCATTCCCTATTAATTGTCGTTTAGGAGATATCTAGGTATCCAAATTAATTGTCGTTTAAGGTTCTTTTATTAGTTGTCAACAATTTATTTCAATTATACCCTCAACATTTTCTTTTATTTTCTTTATGATGTATTAGTGAGAGAGAGGGAAGATGGGGTAATATTGGAAGTTTAGGTGAAAATGACAACTTCCTTAATTTTCTCAAATTGTCTAAAGAGTCTTATATTTAGGAATGGAGGGAGTAATAAATAGAAGAATGAAAAGAAATGTGCGTGATTATATCATGTGATGCATAAAAAGTTATCCCTGCCTCTGGAGTTACATGTTAATATCTAAGAACGGTATCGTTACATGTTTGAAAAGGTTTGGTTAGATTGTTTAAATGTTATTCAAATTCACCGATCAAAAATGTTTGGAGTAACTTATACACATTAATTCCAATTATATGATCAGTTTCAAGAAAAGATTTCAAGTATAGTTTTATATTTTCTTTTATAACCAATTTAATTTTTATAAAGTTGAAAAATTTCTAATGTTATGAATAAAAAAAAAGGTGCAAATCATGGTGACCAACACCTCCCATTACCTCATATTCAGGCTTTCGTATTCATCATCGAACATATCGGATATAACTGAACAACCAGCGCAAGCACTGGCCCCGTCAAAGTAGCACCAACAAGTGACAAATATAATTATTAGAAGCCGGCATTACCAGCCAAGATTCAAACTCATGACCTCGGCTTTACCAAACCACTTTGAAGTAAGATTTGAACCACTTTGACCATCACCCTTGTTGGTGTTGAAATATTCTAATGTGATCCCTCATTTCACATTAGACAAGTACAAGAAGCCTTGCTACTATATAACACGAGTTTAAGTATTTATAATTACTTTGAAATATCCATTTTATTATAGCGAAAACTCTTGCTAAGTAATTTTAAGTGTCGTCAATTCTAAGAATCGTGTTTTATATATGAAATACGGGGTGCGATAGATCTATTTTCGTGTTCGGCAGATCTCCAATTAAGCCCCACCTAGTTAAACTTCATAATTAATATTCTCTTTAAATATATTAATCTGGAAAGCATGTCCCTTTTCCAACAAATGTATAAAGCCATCTAATCATCAACTAACCACATCTAACGGTGATTAGTTAAGAGTTCTTTTTGCTCTTCCCATTTTGGGATTAACTTCGTATTGTCTTAATAATCATAATTACCCTCATTAGTATGTACCCGTGATTTCAAAGGCCCATTCCCGTCTGTCGATCTATCTTTGGATCATGGAGGCCTAGGTCAACCATTGGAAACTAATGGAGTTTAGCCAATGAGAAATGACTACCATCATAATAAAGCATGAATCCAAATGTTGAGCATGCTTAGACAACGTTTGAGCACACTAATACCAGTCAATATATTTATCCACACGGTGGCAAATAATCTCATGGGCTATTGCAAATCGAAGTTTCTTTCTATCTTTCTGTGATCCAGAGTGAATTTATAAAATTTGACTAATTCTCTAATTTTATGTATAATAATATTATTTGTGTACTATAAGATATATGGGTAGTGATAATGCCAGAGCAATAATCCTCCTGCAAGAGCGATTTACGTGCATGTGACAAAATTATCCCTCTAACATATTAACTAAATCTTTTAATTATTTTCTCTCCCAATATTTTCTCTCTATCTTAGCCCGATATTTCTCCCTCCCCTAGATTCTTTCCTTATGTTTCTCTCAATCTCTCTATTTTCATATGATTTCTGTTTCCATATCTGTTGGTTTTTTCGTTTTTTCGTTTTTTTCTCTCTATTTTTTTTTTCCTTTTTTTCTTCTCTTCATCTCCATCTCCAAGTGATTTTGTTTTCTTCTCTACTCTTCTCTTTCATTATCTCTTCTTGCTCTTTTGTCTAACTTTGAATTTTTTTTCTTATATATATATACATCCAGATAATTTTTAACTACTTTCTGTAAAAGAGGTAAATTTTATTATTTTTATTGAGCTTTCGATTTTATATTGTTGTTGAATGATTCAATCCAAGAAAATGGTCTATTCAGTGAGGAAATTGAGAGAAGAAAAAATAATAATAAACAGAGAAGATAACAAAATCACTTGGAGATGGAGAGAAGGAAAAAAAAAAAAAAAAATAGAGTGAGAGGGAAAAACGAAGAAAAAAAAAACAACAGATATAGAAACACAAATCACAAGAGATTGAGAGATAAATAAGGAAAGAATCTAGGGGAGAGAGAAAGATTAGGCCATGATAGAGAGAAAATATTGGGAGAGAAAATAAAAAAAATAATTAAAAGATTTAGTTAATATGGTAGAGGGGTAATTTTGTCACATACACGTAAATCGCTCTTGCAAGAGAATTCTTGCTCTGGCATTATCACTACCCTAAGATATATACTAAAAAATTCAAAGTCTTCTTTCAGAGTTGTAGAGAATCTAGAGACAATTTTTTGTTGAAATCTTTTTTATTTTAAAAAATTTGAATTGTCCAATAACTAATAAAACAAATAAGTATGAGGAACTGAAGCGGTAGTTGCCCTCGAAAGAATCACTCAAGACCTAAACAAAGCCCTTGGAATCACATTGCACCTTGTAATATACATGGCATAAATTCAAATCCCTAACAAGAGAAGATCTACTATATAAAATTGAATTCTTTGAAAAAGTCAAAAATAATAATAATAAATAAATAAAATACGAATCCAAGTAAAGATTTTGTGATTTGCTCATGGGATTTGTACCTAGTTGTAAAGGTGGCCAATATGCGCACTAATCACCATAGAAATTCCAAGGGTTTTTCCCTTCAATTATTGATCGATTGATGAAGAAAGGAAGAATTCACTATTCTGTTCATAACCTTAAAGAATGACAGAGAGTTCAGCTATACATAGCAATTCTTGATTGAGCAAGTTGAACTAAATTTAGACAATGGTGCTAAATTGACGGTAAATGTCTGAAATTAATGGTGGATTTGATTGGTCACCTTGGTGTCCAAGTTTTGCACTAAGAAGTAAGATTAATGGTTTCTTTAAGGTTTCATTGAACATACGTAACATTTTTTTCAGCACTTTGTTAAATTCATCTTAAGTATTGATTATTCAAGAATAACTATATTTCTAAGTAACTATTATGATCATTTAATTAAATGAAGTAACAATTGAGACTGATTAAACACGATGCTGGGGAAACTCTTATCAAACACCATAACTACTATAGGATTCTAAGAACTCCCTCTTCCCCCAAGAGAAGTTCTGGCATTGGCTATTATTTTTCTTGCTGGGAGGAATGAGAGTGGGGGCCATAGTGGACCGAACCCTAGATAAGAAAAAGAAAATTCTAGGGGTAATAGCTACACTAATCTGGCTTTTTGGCCGACAAGATTTTGCTTGTCTAATTTTTATGCCAATTTGGATGGACGTACATTAATTGTTTCCCCAAGTGATATGAGATGCCTCCTCCTGTGCTTTTTGCGTAATTCATACAAATAAACGTTACATGACCAAGTCAAAATATAATTGAATATATTATTGAGATTCTGTTAATTGATGATAAAGTTACGAACAATTTGTTTATTGTGGTCTGCACATATGTTCGTTAGTAATTCTTATACATTGCAAGGAGCCAAAGTTGACAAGTATAGCTTCTATATGTATAACTTATATATGGGTAAAGGGAAAATAGAAATGAGAAGAAAAAGGTTGTAATAAAACATCAAAGATATTGGAGCATAGATCCGAAAATGGTCGTGAGGAATAGCAAAGTCTAGTCTAGGACTAGGAGCAAATAGGAGGAGGAATGTCGTGCCATGCAACTGTTTCACCGGGTTTTCAGCTATCCAATTTCCTAACTTATGAATTGTAACATTGGACCTTTTTGCTAGTGAGAACAACATAACACATTGTGAATGAACCTATGACTTGGTTGGTACCTATATAGCATTGTTCACCAAAAAAGGTATGGTGCTTTGAGGTCTTTCTATCAATATTAATAGATTTGAGTTGTAGAATCCAATTTATTATTCTTGCAGAACGAGTATTTTCTGACTAACTATAATTTGGATCGAATGACCAACGACCCATACACATCAGTACTTATAAAAAGACTTATAAACACCATAATCGGGCTGAACCTCATAGCTCGGTTGAGTGAGACCCGAATAAGCAACCAATATAGAGGTGGCAAAAATTGACCCCACACGATAGCACGCCTTGAAAACAGTACGATGAGATAATGAGTTTGTGCTTATTAGGCCAGCTCTTACATGGCCGTACTGAGCCCGACACGAATTCTTACCAAATCGACACGAGTCCGTGCATTGGGTCAGACCAAGCGTACACAATAAAATCACGACTTCGTGCTTAATGGGCCAACTCTTACGGGGCCAAACTGAGCTCGCCAAGAATTCTTACCTGGAAAAAGTTTCTGAATCGGGCCAGCTCTTACTGGTCAGAACCAAGTAGAAATGAATTCTTGCTGGGCTGAATAGCCCAGTAACTAAAAAGAACTATGAAATAAGATGGTGCTATGTTTTCTCTGTGATCTAACATATATGTTAAATGTTCTGTTCTCTTATAAAGTTGTAAATCTTATAGCACAATAGCAGCCATCTCATTCTTGATCCAACCTCAATGAACTTGGTTTCACTAATAGCAATACTCCCAACTTATCTCCTTAACCAGAGGTAAGAACTGAGGTGTGAGAAGTATCAAAAAGTATCACAAACTACTGCATAATTTACTCGGACAAGGTTTCTATTCATCGACAACTGCAAATAAATAGTACGGGAAAAAGTATGGTTGGTCACATCTTCTGGATGACCACCGAATTGGCTAGACCTGCCTGTTCTATTGTCTGGATTGGATCAGTGAGGACTTTGGGAGGAAATCCAACTGCTTGCAGTTGATACGTCCGGCTGCCCCCGGGTCTAGATGCATCAATAAAGTTGCGTATATGACCAATAGTATGGTGGAAGTTGAAATGAGCAACCAGGCGTGTGCCATCAACAAGCCTAAGTTGAACGGAGGTGGATGGCAGTGATTCGTCCACAACTAGTCCCATTGAAGGTGACGGAGCAGTAGTAAGAGAAGCAGTAGAACCTGGCTCAGGAAACACAAAAGTTGATGAGCTGCTACCGAGAGTTCTTCCCACGCCTTGGAATGCAACCTGGTGTTTCTCGGGTTCCTGCAAGGATATTAAGAGAAAAATCATATTATTATATTTTATAATGTTGCATCACAAAAGAAAATTGTTAGAAATGTATATATCATTCTTATGAGCTGGCAAACAAATTGGCAATTCTATGTACTTAATAAGTTCCATTTTCAAATGAGTGATAATGTGTAAGGTATGCAAATAACAGAGGGCAAGAGGTTTTAAACCGACAAGGTCATTTGTTTTCATTGTCATCCAAAACTTGGTCATTCTTACCAATTCACCAGTATGCTGATAGATAGTACTATTTTATGGCATTAGAACTACTCATGGGCCAATCTAATGTTATTGTCTTCTTAAGTTTGCAAATTATAATAGAGGACAATGGAGAGATAGCACAACTGAAGTGCCATAGACGAGACGAAATCTATTTTTAAGTGGCAGGAAGAAGACAAGAAAAAAAGAACTAACAGGACAGTTCTCATCTCTCCTTGTGAGATTGACATGAACAGAGGACCTCCTATCTGCTGGCTCCAACTCTTTTGGGCACTCTGATCTTTTGATGCTCTGCAAAGAGAAATAACCATGTCATCATCTTCAATAACACGCCACCAATAAAAGTAGTCATTTACCAGGCCAATCAAGCAAACGCACAAGACATGAAGAAATGAAAACGAATCTTGGAGAAAAGGCAGGGAAGAGGTAAGGAAATGAAAATTTGCAACAAATTGTTCATTAGTGCAGAGACACTGTTTTAAGCAATTCAGAGTCACTTCTTTTCCTGGTTCTTCTCAATATTTACCTCCAAGAAAGAAGCATTCTCAGGATCATCCAACCTCCTCAGAGGTCCATCATTGATGGTGAAACCGTTTCTCCAGAAGACAATGTTGTGGATAACAGCCTCTGGCTGCTGAGGTTGAGGAGTAGAAGGGACACTTTCACCTGTAAGTAGTCTTCCAGTTCCAGTAAAGCTTCTTGAACTTGAAGACGGTGGAACATTTTCTATAGGACCCTGCTGAGCACCCAATTGCCTAGCTTGGTCAAAAATGGCATCAACCTCATTACCCTTTTTTGTAGGATCTTGCACAAGCATGCCACTGTAAAATAAAAAATAAATTAAAAAAAAGGTTATAACTAGTGTCAGGTAACCATCGGCATAATAGTTTTGTTTAAAAAAGCAAAACAAAAAATACTTAATAAATAATATTTAAAATTTTGGGGAAATTTTGATCTTAATACATTTTAGGATGGTAAGGGAGCCGCCACTGTGTGCATTCAAATGTTAGGTTCGTCTACTATTCATCCCCGCCCATACCCAATTATTGGGGTCTTAATGAGCTATTTAACTTTGTAACAGTCCATGTACCAATCCTAATTAATTCCCGATTTTAACCACTTCACCCTCTAGGGTTTACTAGTTAGAGTTTAGGTTATACGAATAAAAAAAATCATTATTAGATTCTTACGGGGGGAGTGTTAGAGGACCCGAACCGAACCGATACAATACTACAATATAAATACTGAACAAGTCTACAATAATAACAAAAGGGAGTTAAACTAGAACCCAAAAAAATGGGAAAAAAAATCCATTCTTTAAGGAAAGAATCTTAACTGAGTCGATAATTAATTACATTGCGTAACAGAAACGTTCGATCCAATACATGAAGTAGAACAATTAATAATCATTTTGGAACAAGAAGCAAGTAAAAATTGAACTAGGGTTTCTAGGAGAAGAAGAGGGAAGTGAAAAATTATTTACCTCTTTTCACCGCCAGTATAGTATTCTTGAGGGGCATCGGAATCGCTGTCTGAATCTTGAGGAGCAGAAGGTCGATTCAAATCGGAAAGCGTCCGAATTCTCCCGCTGCCGGACCGGCTGCTCGAGGGTTTTAAAGTTTTCTTGTCGCGAGAAGCCATGGTTGACAGTTGATCTTAATAAATTCGATGAGACCAGAGAGAAGAAAATACGATGATTCGGGTGGCCTTTTATTTGTGTCTTTCAGCTTTGGATTTCTGTTTTTCTTTATTATTATTCCTGATTGCAATTTGCAAGCAAATTACAGATTCATATAGAGATATTAGCCTTTTTTGCCCATGGACTATTTACGAATTCCTCTTTTTGCCCAAAATTTATTTTCTGCTGGCATTTTGCCCTTCGACTATTTACGAGGGCCAAAACTGCCCAAATGCGGTGGATTCCGGCCATACCAAAGGGTAAAATAGTCAGAGCAAATTAAAATTTTAAATTTATCACATTTTAGTACTTATTTAGGAAATTATTGCAAATTCTACCCCAAAACTAAGAATAGTAAAAAAAGAAAAAAATATACAAAACACTCCACCACACAGGATCCTAACCCCACCCCTTTATGATTTCTCTCTTCACGTCTCTTGTTTCTTCCACCACCACCACAACCCTCTTCTTCTTCTTCTCCACCACCACTTCTTCTTCGCCCTCCCCTTTTTCTTATTCGCCATTCCCCAACCCCATCCCTCCTCTTCATTCTTCCGCAGTCCCCACCCACCTGCACCTACCCATTACCTCCACCTCTTCCTTTCTTCAAATTTTTAATGACAATAGCACAAGAACAAAAATGAAGAAGATAAATAAATCTTATTTTCAATTAAAATCCAAAGCAAAAGAAACCCCATGAATTCCAATCAAGAAATTGAAAGCAAAAGAGAAGAAAACCTGCAAAAGAGAAGAAATTAAAACCCAATTTTGAAATTGGGCCATCGTTGTCAATTATGATGAGGCCGAGATGTAGATGGTGGCGAGATTGATGAACTTTGATGAACATTTAATTCACGAGAATTGGGTATAGATTGGTGAACAAAAGATGAAATCTTTCATTTTGCTCATCTTTTCTTGAAAATTTTATAAAGTTGGGACTTTATTTAGCGAAGTAGATTGTGGAGGAGAGACGAGGAGAGGGGCTGTGGTTGTGGATTGTGGAGGGATTGCCGGTGCGGGGGTGAAGGTGAACGGAGGAAGAAGAAGAGGCTGCGGTGGTTGATTGTGGAGGAGAGGCGGGGAGAGAGAAAGAATGGGTGGGGCTGGGATTGTGTGTTGGTGGAGTATTTGTTTTTAGTTTTTGTTTTTTTTCTAAAATCTATTTCTTAGTTTTGGGGTAGAATTTGAAATAATTTCCTAAATAAGGTACTAAAATGTGATAATTTAAAATTTTAATTTGCTCTGACTATTTTACCCTTTGGTATGGCCGGAATCCACCGCATTTGGGCAGTTTTGGCCCTCGTAAATAGTTGAAGGGCAAAATGCGAGCAGAAAATAAATTTTGGGCAAAAAGAGGAATTCGTAAATAGTGCATGGGCAAAAAAGGCTAATATCTCATTCATATATTGTGGGCCCCTTTTGTGTGTAGATGCTTTATATTTTTTATTTTTTTTTATTTTTTATTTTTTTTTGGTGAAGATGATTTTATAGTGTACTCTAACCGTCTGAATTTGAATGTTTTATTTTGACTTAATTGAAATTCAAGAATGATTTTTGATTTGAGATACAATTGAAAATTTTAGTTAAATTTAAAAATGAGACATTCAAATCCAAACATCTCAATACAGAGAGACTATGCAACTATTAGCAACTTGAAAAAATTCAACAATTTGATTTCCACATTGGATCAGTTGAGTTGAGATGAGATGGTAGCATCATGCCATGACAACATTGGGGGTATGATTTGATCTGTCGTTACTATTTTGAATTTTACTCCTATGTAACTAATTCCCTACCACAAGTACTGTTTTTTAAGAATTCGTATAATGTCAGCATTAAGTACTGTTATCAGCCTTCTAAGACATTATCGACATCCCTTTCCTCGTTGATCCATAAAAGAACACACGTGCACACTGTTTCTATCCTAAATTGAACGATACTAAAGCTAAATGTTTGTCCTATTATATGGTACAAACTTGTCTGTACACAAAAAGGATGATCTTTAAAGAATCATCACTATGAAGCACTAAAGAAACTCATACTGAGGCTTCTTTGCAAGGGGGTTAGGGCGTCGACTCTGTCCTGCAACACCAAGTAGAGATCGTTGCCTGTTCATAGCACTCTCGATGTATTCTTGGAGGGGCGGAAGTGACAATTGATCTTCGGTTTTATTTGCTTGTCCTCTTATTATCTGTCATCCAAAGCGGATAACAAATTGTCAACAACCTTGGGATGAAACTTGTAAGGAAATAGCATTAGTCTGGATAGACTACAGCAAATAATATTATACCTTTGATGCCCAATGTCGCTCTGCTTGTTGACACACATCTCTAATATCACGACCTGACATGCTGAATTTTGCAGTAACAAGCAACTAGCGTGAAATCAGTAAATTTTACCAATAATTATGCTGATAATGTAATGCGAGTAGAATAATTTATGGTAACAGAACAATCATTTGAACTCTACCTAAATTCTGAAATCTACAATCTCACTTCTGTAGTAGTTTTATGAACGCACTTTTGCCTCTTTCCTTTACTGGGAAATAAAAACAGTTCAAACTTACTCCTCTGTTGCGTTAGCAAACTCCACCAGTTCAGATTTTGTCAGGTGCTTGGCATACTGAGCTGTTATTTCCTGACGAGTTTGATGATCAGGGAGGCTAAAGGTTATCATAGAATCAAACCGACTGCAAAGCAAGACAACGGACAAATAATGAGTCATAAAACCCCACATTACCATTCTGGATGCTTTCATATGCAGAAAGTATAATACGAATACCTAATTAAAGCAGGGTCAAGATCTTGTTTTCGATTGGTTGCAGCAACAACCACTACTTTCTTATCCTGCTCAAATCCATCAATCTGCACAAAGAAAGCAAAGACACAAATGCTATCAAAGTATGACAAAAGGTCTGCCTCAATGGATGACCTGCTTAGATTTATAAAATGACATGCAAAAGGTGTATGTATAGCAGGCCGAGAACACACTTCAATACAGGAACCTAAGTAAAAGAGGTGATTCATTTTCATTTAGAAATGAGGTGAGAAAATGTGGAGCTCCATGGAAGTTGGAGCCTGGGATTTTGCTCTACTAATTCCTAGAAAGGAAAATTCAGAGTCCATCTAATTTGTGCAATCGAGTAAATAATTTTTAAAAAAATCAGATAGAATTAAGTAAATAGAAAAATGAACTGCCTTCTTTTTTAACTCCAAACACACAAGCTATTAGCTCAATATGCGCCAACTCGTGTTTTATTTTAATGCTTTTGGGTTAAAGAAAGGTGGATGTCCAATTTTACCTGTCGCAATAATACTGATAACACTCTACGAGTTGCTTCATGTGTTTCTCCATCACGAGTAAGAGCAAAAGAGTCAACCTGTTATAAGATTCCCACCCACAGGGACAGAGAGAGAATACATCAAGGTAGGCTAAAGAAAAACACGAAAAATATGCTTGCACAGAGAGCCTGGAATACCTCATCAAGGAAAATAATTGCACCATTAGGGAGGTCATTGGCAAGTGAGAACACTTTTCCTAATAAACGCTCACTTTCCCCATAGTATTTTGACAGGATAATCTCCAGAGGCACATATAGTAAAGGCACACCCTACCAAAGAGAAAAAATTTCCCAATTTCAAATTGAAATACATGAAGTTATAAGCAACTACTGAATTATAGAGCACGCAGAAAGAAAAAAGCTTCAGGTTAAAATGTTGTACCGCTTGATTAGCAATTACACGAGCGCAAGATGTCTTCCCAGTACCTAAAAAATGAATATATAAATAATCATCCCCAGAAGCCAAGAAACACACCAGTTGTGCAGTTGGAAATAGGATATACTGGCTTTTTGAAATGATAGAACACTATGATTTTCTCCAGGTCTTGTCAAATCCCAAACGGACAGTTAAGAACTCACCAGAAGCAAATTTCACTAGGTGCAAGACAGTGGATGCAAGTTTGCATAATTCTTGAGGAGCTCAAATGCACTTGTTCAAACTATCTTGAATAAGCTACCTAATGTTTGTTATTCCATAATCCTGCTGCTGTTCAACCGTCTGACCCGTGTGTGTGTGTGTGTGTGTGAAGAAAAACGGTTGAAGAAAAACGGTTTGGCCTAGCTACAAACCTGGTGGACCTTCAAATAGAACTGCTCTGGGTCTGTTGGTCTCAAACTTGGACCTCGTTCCACGAGCAATGTCATCATATACTTCAGGACTTTGCAAGGCCAGCAATATCGTGTCTTCTATTTCTCTAAAATAGAAATACAATTCGAAAAAACAATATAAGTAACAATCATAAAACAATATTGTTGAAATATGAAGTCCCACATCGAGTGCCTAAAGAAGATCCAAATAACTTATAAGCTCATGGGTTAACACCTCTCATTGCCAATTGGTTTTGAGAGGATATCAATGAGCACACATATGGATGTAAGAAACATTTTTACACAGAGAGAGAGAGAGAGAGAGAGGGAGAGAGAGAGAGAGAGAGAGAGAGTTGCTGAAGGTAATTAGGTTGGGAGTTCTCCTTCTATGTAAGAAAATTCAACTAGATTCTACAAGAAGTCATAACCATGCCAAGAATGATAACAACAATAACAACGATCATAAAAGATAACATAAAAATACGAACACAACCTCTGCATTAGGCATATTGATAAACAGTCAATGTTTTTCATCCAAGTGTTTAACCTAATATGTTTTTTAAGGCAAAGATGATGAAGAAAACAAGTTTTCTTGTGTAGCATGCTGCTCTATCTGCATCCACTAACCATGAATAAGCCATATAAATGAAATTTCATGATGAAACAATTAAATTCTTGGTGCAATTACTCACCGTTTTTGTTGATTGTAACCAGCAATGTTTTCCCACGAAATATCACATTTTGCATCAGCAAATTTAGGTTCATCAAGTCCAGAAATTTTAATTCCCATGGCCTCAAGACTGTCAATAGTTTTGTCCACGGAAGGAGTCCGTGAAACATCACCCCTAGGTCTTACTTCCAATGTTTTCTGTTGTCCGGCCATTTGCAAGATGGACACCAAAGCATCAAGCTCCTCAGAATTTAAACTTCCAGGCTTCATAAATTCGATTTCCTGCATATAATTGCCAAAAAGGATTAAGAGATATATTAGCTAACACTGATTTGTGTAATTAGAAATATTAAAGCAACATCAAGTACTCTCTCCATTTCAAAATAATTGTCAATGTAGAGACAAGGCACGCAGAAAAAGGATTTGGGAAATTCCGTAACAGGGCAATGTATAATGACCTAAGTGATCCTATTTAATAAGTGTAAGGCCACTTACAATAGGAGCTTTTGAGGTGGGTTTTTAATCCAAAATCCCCTAAAATCCCCTCCAATAGAAGCTTTAGACTGGCTCTTGTTCAAAATCCAGCACAAATTCCAAGGCCAGGGGCTTCTAATTAGTAGGGCCCTTAAAGCCCACTGATGTGGCAAATTTGTGCCATGTCAGCCCATTTTAATGAGATGTGATGTGGCCAGTGGATGAAACAAATTGCGGGAAGTGATGTGGCAAATGAGACTCTTTTTGGGGATTTTGTTATTGTGGGAGAAAACTGATGGGGCTCTTAGTACGGGAAGTGGTGAAAAGTACGGCTTTTGGGCTTTTCTATTTTGAATGCCCTAATACTTAAAAGGTAATAAACGCACTATTTAAGATGGTTAAGCGTAAATTTGGGATGAGATCAACAAATACACTATTGTAACGAGATTGAGAAGTATTTTGAACCCCAAAAAAAAACACTAGAGCTTTTTGACAATTATTTTGAAATAGAGGGAGTAATTTATAATAAGTAAAACTTAAATTTAAAAGAAAAACACACACACACACACACAAAACAAAACAAACAAACAAAAACAAATCCAGGAAATCTTGCGCCTGAGCCTAGGAATATGGACTCACTGCTTTATCAGAACCAATGAGTGGACGGAACATAAGAATGCATAAGTCTCCCTTGTTTGTGTTTGTATCCTTTGCTTGCTCCATATTTTCACCAGTTACATTTTGTTTTCCTGGACGGCTCAGTGTCAGTTGCCAAGCAAGCCCACTGAAAAAGAAAATTGATAATGCCATAATTACTCCAAGAATTTGTAAGTACTATCTGGAACAAACTAATAAATGAAAGGGGACGAATGTGTACGATTTCATTCCTGTCCCAATAAAAAAGAAATTGAAATAAGCTCGACAGGATGGTGATGGAAAGTAAGAAAATATATTTAAAACCTGTCCCAGGCCCGCAATACCATGTCTGATCCAGAAGCACCATCGTCAACCTTGACTCCAAGACGCGAAACGAGGTTTGCAAGGATTAATGGTATTTCACAGGTAGGAGGAACTTGGAACTTGATTGTAATCTGCAAAAGAAGCCATTGGTTCAGCTCAACTGTAAATGCAGTGTTGCAGTTTCATCGTTATCTGATACTATTATATTAATTTTAAATATTTTCTACGTGAATCATCAACTGAACCAACATTGGGGATACAATCCACCAAGAAAAGGAAGAAGTTTATGAAGGAATGGTATTAGACCTTTTGTCCTTTAACAGCAACAGTGAAACGTGGATAAAAGCCGTATAGTGTTCCTTTGCTCTTAAGCAAGTCTTCTACCCGGACCCTCTCTTTTCTGGCAATTTCCTCAAGGTCATCATGGCTTGGAGCAGAAGGAGATTGTGATGGCAAAGGAGTATTAGCAGAAGTCTGCAGAGTAGAGGGCCCATAACAAAATCAATTAACTAAATTCACATTTACTCACCAAGGAAAACCTTTTAAAATCAATCAGTTTAATTTAGAATCCCGTGACAACAACAAAGATTCCCCTCCCATTGCTATCTTTTTACAAAAGAAGCACAGACATCAACTGAAAGGTAGTGTAAAAGTTGAAATAATTAAAATATTAGCAATCGAATTTGTGATAACGGAAAGATTCATTCAAAAAGATAATCATAGACACCTCATCAGCATCTGCATACGCCACATCTAGTACTCCGAAACCCAGCAGTCCAGCTATAGCTGGGAAAAAAACTTCAGGTATCCATCTTGTTGGAACCTGTTCAGATGCATTGAAATACCCATGATGCTGAAAAGTTCTTGCATCTGCCAATTTCAAATAGTCAAATTTGCAAAATGCTAACAGTTGAAAGAACTAATCATTGGGGTACATTTTAACGTGCAATCCCAAAAAAGGTCTTAATAACAATAATTCAAATTTTAAGAAATGGTAGTTAATATTTACTTAAATTTTTTGTATTTTATATCCAACAAATCCATTATGCAATAAATTATTTTCTCTTACTTTTAGAAGCTAGCTACTCCAGTTCACTCGAATTTTACATTTCATATTGCCCCGATGGTGCAAGGTCCTTTCCTAAATAGAGAAGCCTAACTGATAAGATTAGGATAGACATCCTTACACACCAGGAAGATTTATTACTCCCTCCATTCCATAATATAAGTTGTTTAGAGTTTATACATCTAACAAGAAAATTAAGGAAACACAAAATAAGGTATTTTTTTAATCAAAATATTAATATTACGTGGTAATATTTATATTTTGACTAACAAAGTACCTTACTTATTTTTTGCTTCCTTAATTTTCGTTATATGTCCTAAACGACTTGTATTAAGGAATGGAGATGGTATCTTCTTTCTACCGTATGAACATATTGTGTCATTAACAAATTTTGTAATAACTTCATCTATGGAGCATATGCCGCCCTTATTAATAACCTACATCCAGTAATGCAACTTAGACTAATTTCAGCCTTATGAATTTCAGTTCCTACAGTAACAACTCCATGGAAAATAAAAAAGAATTCTCGAAATTCAGCGACATACTTTAAAAGTTGCTTTGAAAATCAATTCAGCGAATCATTCTAATCAATCAAAAAGGGAAAAAAAATCTCAATTCAAATATAGTTGACGCAACTTTTCCTACTCGGAATAATAATAAGTATAATTAAACATGAAAGAAAAAAGAAAAGCTGCAAACCGCGTGGAGAGAGCGTACTGTTGAGCTGGAATTGAGGTGGAGGAGAGGGAGAGAGAGAAGTTGAGGAAGTTAGGGTTTTGGAGGAGGCCATGGAGCGACCCAGGGTAAGCGCTCTAGCAAGGCGCCGCATAGACGCCATGAGAGTGAGGTTGCTGGAGAATTCGATTGAGAGAGTGTGACAGCTGTCCGTCTTTCTGGTGGAGTTATTTTTTTCCTGGCGCGCAAGCTACTGTTCCCACACCAGGTTCGGGATCGGGTTCGGATCTTCTATGGTTATAATAGTCATTTTCCCATCGCTAAAGGTCAAAGAGGTACAAAATTATCCAGCCCAAAACTATTAGGGCCAGGAATGTTTTGAGAGGAGTAAACAAATGATGCCAAAAAGCCTAAATCATTGGTATGGACTTTGTTTGGTTTTGGTTTAAATATTCAAACTTAAATATTTTACTCAAGAGATCTACATCCTCATCCACACACACACACACAAAAACTTTTAATTTTACACAATTTGAGTAAGGGTAGTGATTATTGGATAAAAAAATTGGGATCAAATTTGGATCAAGATGGCATAATGCCACATTAAATTCTAACAATCATTTTCAGTTTATAATCTTTGATCCTTTTTTTATCCAAATTTTTTTATCCAACAATCATTATTGTTTGAGTAAGGTTAGTGATTATTGAATAAAAAAATTGGGATCAAATTTGGAAAAAAAAAGGCATAATGCCACATTAGCATTTGTCTAAACTCAATTCACTTGCATCTTAAAAGCTATTGGATAAAAAAAATTGCCATCTCTTGGGTAAGCTTGAAATTTATCTTGGGATTAATTATTACTCCATTCCATAATTGATTTATACATATAACGAAAATTAATAAATTAAAAAGTAAATTATTTTATTAATCAAAATATTAATATTATTTTCTTAAATATTACTATATTCATTCCTACATATAAGACTTTCATTATATGTTGCAAAAAATTAAGATGTTTATGATCAAACTATCAATATTAATCTCTTAAAAAGAATTTGTGATATACAAGTCATATTTAAATTATAAAAACATCTTAATTTTTTGTTTTCTTAATTTTCGCAACATGTAATGAAAGTATTATATTTAAGAATAAAGGAAGTATTTATATACTATTAATTCTATTTAAGAGAATACTATTAATATTTTGATAAAAATTACTTTATTTTTTATTTTCTTAATTTTTACTATATATTCTAAACGATTTGTATTATTGAATATATGAAATATTGGGTAGACTAGCACTTTGGCAATATCTGGGATTCATTTTGGTTGTGAGGTCAAAGTTTTTGTGAAGAAGCTAAGGTGAAGTTCATTGAATGTCTCTCCTAATTAACAGGTTCACCTGCTTATTTTGTTTCTGCCTCCGAGAATACAAAGCTATCCTCAGAAGAAAGGTAGATAATACTCCCTCCATTCCTATATATTATATATATATATAAAGTAATATCATTAATAGATATTAGAAGTTACATGAGGGAGGTGAAATTACAATGGATCCCCTACCCTTTGAAATGAGGTATCAAGCCTTACAAAAATTCCAGCTAACCAATGAGGTAGAACATTACAAGACTCGCGGTCATAAAAAAATCTAGAGAATAAGTGCCCTATAATACAAAATTCTATAACCGTACAACCAGACACTACTACCAAAAAAGCAAGAGCAAAATCAATGTCACATACAAACAAGAGGCCTTTTGCAACTTCAAGAGTTCTTGTCTGCAAACTTTCAAAACACCTAAAATTAGGAGGGGAGATCAGTTGAAAACCATGTAGAGTAGTTGGCCAGCGACCACGCCAGATACGAACAGAACGTCCGCTCCCAATCCTCCATTCGAAACCATGTTGCAACAAAACTCTATTATGAGGAAAACTTCTCCAAATTTGAGACGGTCGCCTCCATTGATTACTTACCATAAAATTTGAAATAAATCCTAATTTAAAGCACGAAATAAAACTTAAATTTACCATGATATTAATCACGAAGTCTGAAAACAACTTTATTATGAAAAGTAAAAAACTACTAAATTTGTGAGTCATTATGAGGCGCACTAAGTCATGAATTGCTCGGAAGTTACGAAGTCCCGAACAATTCCGAATAAAGCAAATTATGGGCCTTGGCGGGGTCGACCTGCGACCTCTGCCCTACCATCGTTGTAAAGTTTTTGCTTCCACCAATTTAACGAGTTGGTTATTTCATTTTTATCCTTCGGAATAACCCCAAATGCATAGAGCGGACGGAAAAAGACATATCCAGCAATAACGACAATAATATGTGTCGGAACTGTCACAACCAACCTAGTCAAAGGCAACCCAAATAGTGCAACTAGTTGCAGAATGAAATAACATAGTCCATCACAAATTATGCCAAAAATGGTCCAGCCAAAATAGGGTCTACTTGGTCCAGCCCAGGTAAAGAACCAGTCAAAGCTGTCCCAGATTTAGTCAACCCAGTTGCAAAGGAAAACCAACCAACAACAAAAACCCAACACTTTAGCCCAAAGCCCTGGCATGTCTGCATTTGCCTTGGTCCATTAGCGGATCTTTGGTTAGAATTTGTTTCGCTGGAAATCCTACTGCCCGGCGCCCCCACTTCGGAAAACAACTAGCGACGGCGAAGTCACACCGTCACCAAGCCCCTGCGCCCTTTAACCGAAAAATTATCCCTACGTATCATATTGGAATCCAACATTTGTCTACTCCTATTTGTTCCAAGAGCAAAGTTCATATTCACCACCTCATGTGTCCCCAGATCGGATACGTCCTTCACCACCGGAGTAAAACCATTCCGACGATCAGACCAGTAGACAGAATCAAAGAAGTCACCATTTTCGGCAGTACCGTACTGAGGATAAAGAGTATGACAAATGACAGATCTCATCGTCCGACTAGAAAACGCACATAGAAGCGACGTAGAAAATCCTAGAATACTAGGGAGATTGTCCGACATTATCAGAGCATCTCAAGAGAGAGAGCATTTTGAAAAAAGGGGTGTTGTTTAAGATTGATCTCCATTCCTAAATACAAGACTTTCATTAGATTCTTTGAAAATTAAGAAAGGAAAAATTAGAATGTTTTTATAATTAAAATATAAATATTAATTTTTTAAATATTACTTGTATACTAATAATTTTGTTTAGATTATAAATTTTTTTATTTTTTATTTTTTTGTAACATTTAATTAAAGTTTTATATTTATAAATGAAAACGGGTTTAGCTGGGGGCAGCAAGCATTGTGCTTTAAAATTGGATATGTGGAAAGCTTTTGATAGGGTGGAGTGGCGGTATCTTGAGCTAATGCTTGAAACCATGTCTTTTCCGACCCGGTTTCGATCTCTTATTTTGTCTTGTGTCCGTAGTGTCTCTTATCGGGTACTCAACGGGAAACCCTCGGCACCAATCAAGCCCTCTCGAGGGATTCGCCAAGGGGATCATCTATCTCCTTTTCTTTTCATTATTTGTGCCGAAGGCTTCTCCGCTATGCTTCGCAAAACACAAGCTTCTTCTTTGATTCAGGGTCTTAAGTTCGGCCGAACGGGGCCTTGTGTGTCTCATCTCCTTTTTGCCGATGATTCACTTCTTTTTTTGGAAGGAAATGATGACAATATTTTGGCTGTCAAGAATATCTTAACGGAGTACGAGACATATTCAGGCCAGTCTGTTAATTATGAAAAGTCATCAATGTTCTTTAGTAAATTTTTTGATGAGCAGGAAGCTAATCGCCTATGCTTGGCTCTTGGGGTTCGGTTAAGTCATGGGGATGGGAAGTACTTAGGGCTCCCTTATCTTATTGGTCGAAATAAAAATGAGGTTTTTGCTTATGTTAAAGACCGAATTTGGAAGAAGCTTCAAGGATGGAAGGAGAAATTTTTATCGCCAGCTGGAAAATAAATTCTCGTCAAATCAGTTATTCAGGCGATCCCACTTATATCATGCAAACTTTTTATCTCACTCGATCTATTCTAGATGAAATTATGGTTATGATTAGAAAATTCTGGTGGGGGAAAACAGGTGGGAATGGAGGTGTCCATTGGATTTCATGGGATAAAATGTGTTTGCCCAAGTCGCGTGGTGGTTTGGGTCTCAGAGACTTGGCTGCGTTTAACCTGTCCCTCTTAGCGAAACAGGGTTGGCGAATTCTTCAACACCCTGAATCGTTGCTCTCGCGGATCCTAAAGGCGAAATACTTCCCAAATGGCCAGTTCCTAAGTGCATCGTGTGGACACCGCTCTTCAACAGTTTGGCGTAGTATAGTTAAAGGCAGAGAAGTCCTCGACTTGGGGCTGCGTTGGCGAATTGGTAACGGCGAATCAGTACATATCCGAGGCGAACCTTGGCTGCATTTGCCTCGCTCATTTAAACTTTCGAACTACTCAGAACAAGCCTTCCATCAGATCAAAGTTAATGAATTGATCTTAACTTCGCCAGCACGTTGGAATGAGAATCTGTTGGAATCAATTTTCTTACCACATGAAGTTGACGCTATTAAACTCATTCCCATACCTGAGATTAGAGGACCAGATTGTTGGATATGGCACCTTATTAATGATGGGAATTATTCAGTCCGCTCGGGGTATCATGCTTTTATGGAGGCGAAAGTACTTCTCGCTCAACCTGCGACATCATCGTCCTCTGCAAATGAATCGAAATTTTGGCTCGGACTTTGGCAACTGCCACTCCCCCCAATAATTTTGCATTTTCTTTGGAGAGCATCGCTTGACAGTTTACCCACGGGTGCTAATCTGGTAAAGAGGATTCAAATTTCGCCACATTGTCCCTCATGTGATGAAGGTTTGGAAACTAGCGATCATTGCCTCCTTCAATGTGTTATAGCTCGTAATATTTGGATGCAATGGGGCGTGAGCTATACCTGGTCTACTATGAGTTCACTGCCCTTCAAGGATGTCCTCTCCTTTCTGATGCATAACTCATCAATAGCCGAAGTTTCACAATTTGCTCACTTAGCATGGCTTATCTGGAAAGAGCGATGCGGCTTCTTGTTTAAGGGGAAACGTTCATCACCATCATTTATCTATGCTGAGGCTTGTGCTGCGGCAAATGAATTTGCCTTGTTACTGTCTAGTGTGCACATTCCCGCTGTCGTGGAACATCAATTCCCAGCTACTTGGATTCCGCCATCTGCACCGGTCCTAAAAATCAATGTGGATGCATCGTGGAACAACGACTTGGCTAGCTTTGGTTGTATTGTTCGGGATCATTTGGGTGTGCCTTTGCTTGCAAGTTGTGGTCGTATAGTCCCTTGCACTTCTGCTGAGCATGGCGAACTCCTAGCCGCGATCAAAGGTCTCAAATTGGCTTCATTACTTGGCTTGCACAGTTTCATTTTGGAAGGTGATAATCTTGGAGTTATCACTCACCTTGGCTGCCCAGATCCAGATTTCTCCTTGTTAGGCCTTGTTTTTTATTATGCTAAATCACTTATTCTCTCATTCGAGTCTGTCCAGTTGTCCTTTGTAAGACGATCTGGTAATCAGGTTGCTCATTCCCTGGCTCAACATGGTCGTTTTTCTACTCCCATGATATGGGACAGAAATTTTCCCCCTTCTGTAATGAGTGCGATTTCTTTTTATCGCATTTCTACTCTATAATATATTGCACCCTTTGGGTTTCAAAAAAAAAAAAAAAATGAAGAAGAAAAGAAGAAGCATTAACATTACATCCCATCCCATGTGCCTCATTGTCCTTCTTTCAATATGCTTTTGCAGAAACTGTCTGTGTCATAACCCACATGTATTATGTACAACTTTTCTACTATTACATTTCGGTCACTGCAATTCGCACCCTTTTTTCTTTAAAAACGCAACTGTTCATAAACAACATAGATCCATTTTAATGTTTTGGTAAATAAAATTCTGTCAACCCAAGATAATTGGTGAGAGAAGGCCCCTTTTCTCTCCCTTTTTTTTTTTTTTTTCTCTCCAATTTTTACTTTGGAAAATGATTTACTCCTAGAATTTTGGGGATAGAAACCCTAAACCTCCAAATTGAGGGTGTTAAATGACTATCTCACCCCTGCTGGTATAAAGGATTCACCCAACTATAAGGGCAAAAACAGTCCAAAGACACTATTTTAGTCAATCTTTTAGCCAATAATTCTAGTAGCCTAGCAAGGTCCTTTTACTTTTCCCTGTAACTTTTTTGTCTGCCTTTTCTACTGGTCGGATCTGACTATTGGCTTCGGCCAATGATCGGATCCTGGTCAGTTAACTTTATTTTTTACTTTTCTTCGAGTTTTATACCTCTATTTTGTACCACAAATCATATAAAAAAAATTTCAAAATATTTTTCTTCAAGATTCAAGACACAGAAGTTGGATTTGTCTCAGATTTTCACAGATCTAGACTATTTTTCTACGTTTCTAGGAGTATTATTTCAACCCAGACTTGATCTGGGCCCTTTATCATCTTTCTACATCTTTCTGAGACAATTTGTAGGAGGGTTGATACACTCATGGTCCTATAAATTGTCGATCCCTACGGAAGATGTTGAAAGTGATATTATCCTGTCTATGCGGTTCAAGGATTGCGGAGAAGATGATGCGAAGATTATATATTTGTTTAGCTTACTAGTTTTTATCTTAGTATTTCCTAACCACCCAAGTTGAGTGGTTTTTGTCTGTTATCATGATTTTTTAAATCATTGTATAACTTTTATTTTTTTTATATTTTCAAATTTTTCTTTGATGTTAATGATTTCGGCTATGTTGTGATTAATGAAAAATTTCTTATTTAGCAAAAAAAAATGTTTTGGTAAATAAAGAAAATATGATCATCCATAATTCTCAAGTTCTTTCTCAATAAAAGATTAATACGAGTATGGAAATAGTTTGGAAACCCCCATCCTCATTGGCTGGTTGAAAGCCAATTTTCATGCCAGTTTTGATGACAATTCTGGAGAGGCAACTTTTATATTTTTTATGAATATTTTAATAAACTACTAACTTCCATTTTTACTCATACTCCTGAATTATTAGCGTTACTTGATACGTGTTTAATTTGACTGAAAACTACCAAAAAAGTAATGTTAAATTATTTTCAATCACGTGTAAATACTAACATAATATTAATTAACCAAAAAAATAATTAAATATCCAAATCAACAAACCGTAAATAATTTTAAGTTATTACTCATTCAGATAACACATTAATTTATAAAGTTAGACGAAATGTGTACAAAAAGACCAATATATTTCGAATTAAACAAAACAAAATATTCCGAATTGGTAGTACTGTTTTGAAATTGACAGTGCTAATTAATGCACTTTCTTGGTAAAGAGACCTCGGAAATTAAACAAATTATTACTGCCACGTATTCCTTCATCGGAAGAGCTACCTCTTTTGCCGCCGCCGCCGCCGCCATGCTGGCGGCATCTATACCACCGGGTACGGCGGCAACACTAATCGCACTATTCTCGTCACTTGTACAACTCAACTGATGTCTGTAACTGATACACACAGGAACATTATTCGAACTCAAGACCTTCGCTTTAGTATTAGTTCCGCTGCTGGACACGTCAGCACCAGCGGACATTTCGGATTTTCCTTCCTTTTCGGCTTTTTTACGGCCACGTCAACGATCTATTCATCCGGATCGCTACTACTGCGACGGACCTGCCAAACTGGGCTGCTCCGGCCCAAGTGAACTCCACCAACTCGACTCGGACTAGTGGGCCACTTCCTGGACTAGGACTCACCAGCTGAGTTGCTCCTCGAACACGGCGCGCTACTCACCTTCCGGGTCGTACCCGCAGCCATTCTGGGCCTACTTCCGCTATTCCCGGCGGATCTACTTCTAGAAAACGGCCATATATTTATATTCAGCTCCGCCGCCGCACTTACCGCAGCATTAGTAGTATTCCCGCCAACGCTACCTCCGGCACCGCCGCTACTTTTCTTCTTTTTCTCCCTACTACTAGTTTGACCATTATCTACCGAATTTCTCCGATCGCTTTTCTTGAAAATATCTTTCCAACGCTTGAAAGAAGATGTGGGAGCCGGGTCGTTAATGTAGTCCGACCCGGAAGGTTTTGGGTCGGTTTCTGCTGCTGGAATTGGTGGTGGTGGTGGATTTGGGTCATTGGAGGAGGGTGGGTGGCTATACTGGTTGAGAAGATGATCAAGAGGGAGGAGAACGCCGTGGGAGAAAAGCTCATCGGCTGAGAGGAGATTAGGTTCCGAGAAAGAAGGGTTTTTGACCATCCAGAACTCGAATTCAGGTGAGTTAGTAGAATCATAGCTTCTTCTTCTTCCGCTGCTACATGGGGAGAGGACTGGCTGCTGCTCCGGTTCTTGCATCATCATTGTTTTCTAGAGAGAGAAAGTGTGTGTGTATGAAGGAAGTTTCTGGTCATAAGCTGGAGATTGGAGAAGAGGAGAGATTCAATAAAGAAAAGAAAGGGGAGAATGAGGGGATGAGTAATAAAGAAGTTATAGAGAGCGATGAGAAATGAGGTTGGTCGGGTGAATTATGATCCATTGGAATTGGGAAGAGGAGCAGAAACAAGGTTAGAGAGAGGGGCATGGAAAAATCGTATAGCTGTACCTATCTTATCGAGATGCTATGATTTTTGCGGATACGGACTAACTGTGATTAAACGGATTATGTGATCTGAATTTATAAATATTAATAAAAAAAATTGTCAATGCGTTCAACTGTTTAAGTTATTGAATCGTCCAACCCAACATTCATGACTCGTGAGTCTTGGGTCCTTCCTTTCTATTCATCGGTAAGCGGATTAGATTGGCTTTCTCAAGATAGGTTTGAAGTCGAATGTATGTGAGTTTGGACGGCATATCAAGTTCAGGGGCTTCAATGCACTATTATTTATTTCTAGCAGAGGGATCTTTTTCTAATCCCCGAACGATTATACCAGCAGACTTTTATGATTCAAGTTAGGAAAAATAGAAAGTGTTCAATTGGAACATGAACGTAGTAAATAATGACAAATGTAATTATGATTTTTTATTATTTATTCTCGATTTGTCTTTTATTAGTTGTTCTAATTCACAAAATACATTTTAATATAATCTTTTGTTATGATTTAATATAGTTACCCTTTCCACCGTAAATACTTTAGCTTTTATATGAAATCTAAAGGAAAGATCTAAAAACTGATGGTAGTGTTTAATTTTGGACGTTTTATCTTAAAAGAGTTACAAAACTTTCAATACTTCATGAGCAAAGATGCTCGAATTAAAATTTGTAAATATTTCGTTTTGAAACAAAACATGATTTCACAAATCTTTGGAACTGAAACTGTATAGTACTCCCTCCACATCAAGCGTACCAACAAACCAAGGAGGGAGGGAGGGAGGGGGTGTTGGTTGGAGAAGTAGAATATTGCCATCTCCACCTAAGGACAGACACTAGAGACCGATTAAATAGATGAGAAAATGAAAAGAAATTGAGAAGCATCTGAATCAAGATGATTAGTCACACCAACGTTTGTTTTAATCAATGTCAAGGTCTTGGAACAAGGAAGGAAGAAAATGATTTCTTCTTGAAGATAAAAAAAATGGATGAATAACTCAGGAAATTCACCATGGCGAGAAAATCACAACATATGCACGCCTATTGCATCAGCACCGAGCTCCAACAACAATGTGTGGTTAACCACATTTGATGACGGACCAACAAATTGGATGGGACCTGTTATTATGTGAAAACATTAAGCAGTTTGCATGTTGTAAGAACTTTAATATGACAAACTACCCACCCAGGATCAAATCTTACCAGGAGAAAGGTATCTGTTGTTAAGGGCCCAATCTTCCCGGACAGAAGCAAATTTCTTAAATGGTGCACCTGAAAAACGCATGGACAGTACGGTCAGGAAATAAAGTTGCAGCACGTGATAAGAAATCCCTCCACTCCATTATGCAAGTCTTTCTAGGTAGTTCTTAGGTTTCCAGTATGCAAGTTGTTTTACATAGTTTTTCATTCTCTCATGTTTTATATTTTCAATTATACCCTTATACGAGGGTAATATTGGTACTTTGACTTAAAAAGTACCTTAACTCTTGTTTCCTTTATCTGTATCAAATGTCCTAAACGACCAATATTAATGAATGGACCTATATTAAGGAATGGAGGGACTATCATACTAACAGATGCAGCGGAACAAACTGTTCAATCTCCCACTCCCATAGTCCCTACCAAAACACATGATTGGAAACTGAGTATTTCAAGCTGATTCAAAGAGAGCTCGAAGTTGGAAGCTTGGAACAAAGATTTCTTACCTTCAAGCTCCACCATTGCTTTTTTAATCACAGGCTTGAACTTGCCTAAATAGATGGAAAATCAAAAGTTAAAACAATAGAGTTTAGGCTTTCTGCGAACATTTGTAACAATTGAAAAAGAATTAAGAGTTTTCTTTGCAGACAAAAAAAGAACAGAAGAAATGTTGACCATCTTACCATGTCTCCTTTCAACATCCATTAGTGCAGTCAATGCTGTTCCTCCAACAGTCCATTCTTCAACAGGAGCTGCCAAGTTCGCCACCTAGAAAGACAAACAACAAAATGAAACAAAGTTCCAATGCGTTACCAGGATCTTTAAAATCCTTGGGCATCAAGAATAAGAGGGAAAGAGACACTTACAGCCCACTGCTATAGCAGCTAAATTGGCGGCAATACATGTTATACTTGAAATGACCATTAAGGGAGAAAAAAATTGGAAAAAGGTTCTCAAGTACGTACTGATGAAATCAATCCTGTCTTCCCACTCTGAAGCAATGCTCCAGCTGCACAACCCAATGCATAGCAGTAGGTTGCATCAAAATTGGAGGGCAAGCCACACCTTCCTTCGTACCTGTAAGGTATATTTGTCAGACTAACATTCGAAATATGCTAAAAATGGAAGACTACAAAACCAATCTTGTGACAGCGACTTAGATTCGCAGAGCATAAGCATATATTAAACACAAGATAACTGTCTCGAATAAGATCAGAATTACCCAAAGAAATGTGACTGTCCCTTAAAATGCTCTTTGTATGTGCCAGCCTGCTTCCTGCGCTCCAACTCGGTTTCTACCATTTGAATGAGCATTTTCTCTGTTTCAATTTTGGCAACCTGCATTCATAGATGAACTATAAGAAAGGTGCCTTCTATAAGGTGTACAAAGGGATTGTAATACAGGAGCAGTGACACGTCAGGCACCTGGACATTTCCATGGGGGTCTCTTTCAAGCATTAGTTGTTCCTGAATTGCCGTAGGTAAGAAATCAAAAAGCTGAAGAGACTGGGGCAACAGTTTGTTTTTCCAAAGGCCAGCTTCATCAACAGCCTCATGGGCAAGAATTTCATTCAATTCAGCAATAAGCTTTTGGACCTGATAAATTACAAGAAAAGCAAGTTAAATACTTGTCCGACTCTAGCCCCATAATATGCACAGACAACCCCCCCCCACAACCTGAAAAAAAAGAAGGGAAAACATGTAACTAAGGACTAGAACTCAAGTTTTTTACCTCAGGAATGAAATCTATAAGTCCTTCAGGAATGAGTATCACACCATAATTATAGCCACGTTCAGCACGTTTGCATACTATATCTGCAATGTAGTCTGTGACATTTTTAAGAGTCTCTTTCTTTGCAGCAACCTGCAAAAAAATTGCAACTTCTCCACTAAGTCTTGATAGATGGTAACATATGGAAACTCGTCAAATGTCAACTAGTTGATTTTGCAAGTCAGAACACTACTTCAATTTTAGAAAAAGTGAGAGAAACTTTTTAACAGGATGAGAGAACATGCTAAACTTTAACATCCCTCCAAACACGTCGAGATGTTAACAGTGCCACGGCACATTAAATTAGATGCTGCAAATTAGTATACAGAAAAAAAAGACTAATTTCTTGGTGGTAAACATGCAATGAAACTGGCAGGGTAAAGTAAAAAGGGTACCTCTTCTCCAATAAGAGTAATGTTTGGATGGGTTTGCAGAGCACACTCTAGTGTGATGTGTGATGCAGATCTCCCCATAAGTCGTACAACTGCGAAAAATCAAGCATCCATTTAGGTAAGTAGATTAACATGCAGAGAAGCACTTATTTACACATTCTAGGGGGGCACCATGCTTACAATGATAATATTTTCCAGTTGATCGAGCATCTACCATGACATTTCCGATCATTTCAGCATATATCTGCATATTAGAGTTGAATTCAGAATTTAATCTGTGGCTGTTCAGCAATCACCATCACACACAGACACATAAAATACCCTGGGTACTAAAGGTGGCATGTGGACCACATTATCATTACAAGTTCACATCAATGATTACTATTGTAAAATAGTGGTCACTGTAATGGAGAATGAAAATGCACCAATCATCGTGGACTTAATCATTTTTTTAATATATATTTTTTTATTTTATTGGGGGAGGGGAACCTATCAATTACAAGAAATATGGAGATTTAAGAAGCGGGAAAGGGGATCTGAACCAAGGACCTCAACTACCTGGGCCTCACCATTTTGGATCAACTTTGACGATTCATACTGCGCTAATATGCAACAGAAAGTCATAGTTAAAGCTTGCAAAAATCACCTTGCATGCAGTATCAAATCCGAAACTTGTTGGGACCTCCTTGCATTTCAAGTCACCATCAATTGTCTTTGGACACCCAATGACACGGGTTTTCAAGTTTTTACTCCTAAAAATTGTAAAAGGTATCTAAATGTAAAATTCACAAAGTTCCTTATAGTATACAAGTGAGGATGCTAGTGTTAAATAACTATTATATCGTAAATAAAACTCAGATTGCCTGAAGTTTTCAGCAAGCAGACAGGCATTCGTGTTTGAATCATCACCACCAATAACGACAAGTCCATCTAAATCGAGCTTCAGTGCTGTTTCTTCTGCTTGCTTAAACTGAAATGGAGTTCATCACCTTATCAGTCTAAAACAAGTATGTGTCACATAAGTATCTTGTGTTTAATCATAGAGGGGGGAAAACACAAACTAGAATCCATGGAGACCTGATCTGGAGTCTCAATCTTGTCCCTTCCACTGCAAATCATATCAAATCCACCCTATAGAAAATATAACAATCAGTACAGAGATACTCTAGCAGATTAGATTAGCTAAAAGCATATTTTGACATCATTTATTGACAATTATTGCTACAATATATACTGTCCCTTTTCCCGATTTGGTAAGTTAAAAGTATAAAAGATAACATTATGTGCATTGAAATACTTGGTCAACTCTTGTACTGCAAAAAATAAAATAAAATTCTTTAACAGTTTAGCGCGTGGGCAACAATTAAGAATTTTCTATATTTCATTCAAAATAGTATGCCACAGCTTGGAAACTATAGGTAAACAAGAGAAAGAAAAAACATGGCATCGTGGAAAAATAAGATTATTGTTTTATGGTATAATATCACACTGTCCAAGAACCAAGATTTTAAAATCCAAATATGATGCAATATTATCGCCCTATAACCAATAAGATTGCAAAATCGAGTCCCTCCAGAAATTATCTACAGGCATATATCAAAATATGTTAATTGTACTAAAATCTTTTTAGGCTTCCTCCAGGTTTAGTTCATAAAAAATACACAAACAAAATATTATGCTTACCTGATTTCTGTATGGGTAGATATAGTCCGTGTTCAATATGATATATTTACACTTCATAATCCCAGCGGGTCCACCCCTAAACCCATATAATGTGCTTCCCTTGCAACGATCCTGCAGGTAATCTTCGAACCAAGCCCAAAAGAAAACAACTCTCATCCACTTGAAGAAAAGAATCAAATGCATGTAAAACCTACGTTTTGCATAACATGAAAAGTTGGAAACCTCAACAACACCCGTTAGTGCAGACATGTAAAGAAATGTTTTGGATTCTTTGACAAAAAAGTTGATTCATTAGATTCAAAGAAACTGCTACTACTACACAATGCACACTAGAGAATTGAACCTGGCAATGGCCCCTAAGAAAATACAAGGGAAAATGTTTTATACCAAATATTCCGGAGATAACATTGTGCCCACCAGGGGCTTGGCCTCCTGATAATACCACTCCAACCTTCAAAGCTCGATCTGATTCCGTATTTTCGCCCGGTACCAGCACTGCTGATGGTTGTCCAAAGAAGCATGGGAACAGCTTCTTTATCTCATCTGAAATCATCACGTGGAAAATATAAAAGGTTAAACTCCTCAAACTCCAAACAGAAATTGTATACTTGTAAACTACTACAAACTCGTCCTCAATAAAGAAGTTTCATTGTTTGGACTTGTAAACGAGTACCGGAATATAATGCAAACTCTAAGGCACCATTTGGATTGAGGTAAACGGAAGGAAAAGAAACGAGTAAACAGAGGGATTAAGTTATTGGTGCTTGCATTGATTTTTTTATAAAATAAAGGAATGGGAAGGGAATGGAGGGATTAGATATACAGGTAAAGGATCAGCCTCATTTCCGTCCAAAAGTGGATGGAAGCGGAGGGAAATAATACCAACTTTAATGAATCTTTTTGCACAGACTAATTTATCCTTATTCTATGGTGCTTTATACACATAAAAATACGGATAAATGTGTAAACTGATACCCTCTCTCCTTTCCCTCCTATTGACTATTCAAAGTTCAAACACTACAATTACTCAATTATCTCCTTCCTTTCTGGCTCCTTACTCTTCTTTCCTGTCCCTTAATCCAAACATAGCCTAAACAAGTATGGAGTTTTCCATGTTTCGTGTAATAACTACATGTTGTAGACCAAAGAAAATCAAAAAGAAAAAAATTTCAAAATATAGATGAAGCTAGAATTTTTATACTTAAACCTTATCCTAAACGCTAATTAAACAACAACAGGCCTTATATTGGACAAACAGCTAAATGCCTGATTGTTCAGTACCTAAAGCGGTATGTTTGCTAATGTAATATTTACAAATTTCTCCTCCATATTAGTCATCCAAAGAGAAAACTTACTCAACTAAGATTCAAATATCACAAATATTATGGAAAATCCAAACATTAAGTATGGCCAGACAACGAAAGATCAAACTTTTGACTTCATTCAGTACTTCAACTAACTCTAGATTCTCGAATAATCACCGAATTGAAAAATTAAAAAACAAAAATTAACTCCAACTTATATATATATATCAGTTTATTTAAGCACCAAAAAAATATTATATCAACTAATATCAAATATCACCAATAATATTGCAAAATTGAATATTAAGTACGGCCAGACAACGAAAGATCGAAACTTTTGAATTCATTCAGTACTCCAACTGACTCTAGATTCTCAACTAATCACCAAATTGAAACCTTACCAATAAAATTCAATTACATCTTAAATTTATCAGTTTAGTCACAACTATTTTGCAGATCACGCAATGCACATCATGTACATAAACTTACTCCGGATCTTTCAGTACACTGTCTATTACACCAATAAATTCGGTCCATCATTAGGCGCGATTGGACTAATCAAATCTAATTACATTGTTCTGCGTGTAATAATTTTATCTTGTGTACTAAACAGTATACTAGAAGATCCAGAGTCTATTAAACATCCAAAAAATGAAATATAGATAACCTGGATTTCCGGCGGCAGAGCTTAGAGGACCATCGACGACTTGGAAGGACTTATTGAGGACGGAGGGAGAGAGAGAGAATGATCAATACGGCTGCTTTGAACTTCAGAGTAAACGGAAGCATAACGTCCGGTATTGAGAGGCTTATCCCCGGAAATATCGCCGTTAGCCAAAGCAACAGCCGCCGCCATTGAGATCAGGAAGAAGAAGAAAGAAGACAGAAACTCAGATCTTTGTAGAGAGTTTTTTCAGGAATTGTTTTCGCCGCTGTCTTGCACGATGTTATATTATACCGCTCTATATACTAGTAAAACAGAGGAGTAAGTTAAGGGTAAAATCGTCCTCGTAGTCTCCGCTGAATGCAGTTCTCCCAAGATGGAGAGGGGTGTTTTTTGTAATTTGATTTATGACTAATCCAGTCACTCTAGGCAGTAAAATTTATTGGTCACTAGGGTAGAGCGCCTTTATTTATTTTAATTATTATTTTGAAAAAAAAAGGTAAATTGATCATTATTATCCCTAAAGAATTTATAAATTCGGTGTAAAGGTCCCAAAAGATTATTTCTGAACATTAAAATCCTTAAATAATTTGCTATTGGTATACAAGGTCTTTCCGTCAAAAAAATTATTAGCCAACTGTTAATTCAAATGTTTTACCATGTCAACAAAAATATTTTAGGGGTATAATTGATATATCAAAATTAAAATATCACCATTTACATTTCTAGCCAATTACCACCTGTACCCCCATCAACCCCTCCCCGTCAGCCCCCCACCTCCGAGACCACAGCCCTCCACCGAACCCCTCTCTTCCTTCTCCTTTTCTCCCCCCGCCCCTACCCCCACCAACTTTCATCAACCCAGTTTATTTTCCCTTTATCTTCTTCACCATTTTAATTTTCCAAAACTCCATTTTATCTTATTACAAAAACCCATTTCTTTAACCTTCCAAAAATCCAATTCTTCTTCTTCTTTTTCTAATTTTCAGTGTCCAAAGATTGACTCTAGAAATTGAAGGATATGAATATCTAAAGATGGGCTCTAGAATGAAAAAATTATTTGAATAAAGAAATCAAGTATCAACAAAAATGATAAGTAAGAAGATCAGATTTTTTAAAAGGCTGGTTAGAATTAATCTTCAGATCTGCTCTGCTCAAGTAACTAAGTCTCTTTTTTTGCTTTTTCAGATTTTTTAATTCTATTTTGTGCATAGTTCACTTCAATTTAGTAATCTTGAAAAAGGTTGTTGGATTTTGGAGATTTTTTGGTTGCTAGTCCAAATCCAAAAAAAAAATGTTGAAGAAGCAGAGAGGTGGGGAATGGGTGCTAGGTGGAGGCATTGTTTGCTTATTTTTTGGGAAGAGGGTGGCGCGTCGGGGAAGATCGGGAAAGAAGGGTAAGGGAAGAAGGGGGTATAGGGGGTAGGAGTGATGCAAAATATCATAATCACCCCTTCAATTTTTTGCTTTGACTCAATTATTTTTTCCAAATTCATGTTGACTGTAACTTTTTTTACGGAAAGACCTTGTATACCAATGATAAATCCTTTAAGAATTTTAATGTCCATAATTAATCTTTAAGGACCTTACCTGGCTATAAATTGTTTAGGGATAAAATTGACCAATTTGCCAAAAAAAAAAACCACAAGAGTATCATTGTAATTTTTTCAAAGGAAAAAAAAAATATAACATTCCTGTAATATTTCTATTTATAGTATTACTCATATTTAGAGATATCTAATTTACTTTAAGATATAGTTATATAGAGTGCCATAAAAGATACTGACAAAAAAAATATTGCACTTACTAAAACAAAGGCAAATTGGCGTCATGAGTTCAGAAACAATTTATATTTTAAAAACTGGGTCCATAAACCTTGTTTTCAAAAGTTTCTATCCTAAAACAATTTATGTTTTGTGCACTCAGTCCTGCCGTCTAAAAATTCAATAGTCAACTGTTACTTTGTAATTTGAATTCGGTCAGCGTTAAAATTTAAATAAGTACTTTTGGAAATTCCAAATAAAAACCACCCTCCCATTCTGACCGACCCGACCCAGTACCACCTACCCATTGACCCTGAAGCTTCATCTATGTAAAGTAAACGGACAACTTTGAAGCTTCATCTATGTAATTTAGGGCATTCAAATTAGGGAAATTTTCAGTTTGGGGAAGAACAAGATGGGTGGGTCGTGGGTGGGTCAATGGGTAGGTGGTACTGGGTTGGGTCGGGTCGAAATGGGGTTGGGTGATTTTTATTTGAAATTTAAAAAAATGCCCATTTAAATTTTAATGTTGACCGAAATCAAATTACAAAATAACAGTTGACTATTGAATTTTTAGACGGAAGGACTAAGTGAATCAAACATTAATTGTTTTAAGATAGAAATTTTTGAAAACATAATTTCTGGACCTATTTTTTAAAATATATATTGTTTTTGGACCCAAGATGCGAATTTACCCCAAAACAAAAGACATATAGTTTGCTTTTAAATACTTGGAAATATTTCTAATCTTATGAGTTTATCAATTCCTGGTTTAAAACAATATACATTGTTTTTTAAATAATAAAACATACTACGAAGTGGCAGTTCGGTTCCTATGCGGAACAGGAAAAAATCCGCACGTGCGGAACAATCTCAGCCGTCGGATGATAGTTTGAACGGTCCAGATCTGGAGAGAGAAAAGTTGCGGCTGACTTAAAAAATAATAATAAAAAAAACTTTTCTCTCTCCAGATCTGGGCAATTAAAAATCTCATCCGACGGCTGAAATGGTGTCCCGCATATTTCGCACCAAAGCTGTCTCGCATAGGAGCGGGACGACGAAGTGGAATAGCTAGATTGTGGTTGGTGAAGTTTCTTTTGCCAGGGGTTGGTAGGTAAACTGAATTTTATGTAAAAGCTTCCGCTACCCAATTGGATCACTTCATCAAACGGCTAAAATTCTACTTACGCATGTAAGTGAGGAGAAGGTATAATAATCGAGAGTGGGGCCTATAGGCTGGTAACACATTTTTCACCTTGGCTTAGGTGCTGAACAAGAAAATTCAGTATATACGGAGACGTCTGTCACCATGTGGATTTTAGACTTTTGTACTTTTTTGATCCAACTGATTGTATAAAAAACAAGTGGGTATTTTTAGAGATAAACTTTGAGCTCTTTTTCTCTTTTTTACTTTTAACTGGGTGTTCAATAATCAAGAACATGCATTCACTAATAAAAAACATGCGTTCTTTGACAGAGAACGTGCGTTCACAAATAAAAAACATGCGTTCTTTGACAGAGAACATGCGTTCACTAATAAAAAATGTGCGTTCTCTAATAAAAAATGTGTTCACTGACAGAGAACGTGCGTTCTATAATATAGAACGTGCGTTCTCTAACAAAAAAATGTGTTCACTGACAGAGAACGTGCGTTCTCTAACAAAAAAATGTGTTTTCTAATAAAGAACGTGCGTTTTCTAACAAAAAATGTGTTCACAATATACAAGAACGTGTGTTCTCTAACAGAGAACATGCGTTCTTGTAGAAATATACCTATTTTTACTTTTCACCAGCAACTTTTCTCTCTCCTGTGAACTCCACCCTTTTTGACTTTTTCACCCGCAACTTTTTCTCTCACCTCTAATAAAATTACATATATATCCTTTTACCTTTCTCTCACCTCTCTTTTAAATCTCAACCATTGATCCTCTTAAAAAATGAAATCAACGGCCCTTGTTGTGTCCCGCACGTGCGGAATTTAAGGCGTTCCGCACTGGAGCCTTACTGCACATTTTTGTGCACCTTGGTGTCATAGAAGCATATTCCAGAGGTTTCTGATTTGATCCCATTATAGGTGGTTGTTTAAAGTAAAGACTTGGGCCTTTCCTAATCCTAAGAAGAATCGGATCCAATGACTAGACTTGGGCCTTTCCCAATCCTAGGAAGACCTACAAAATATGGCCTTGGGTTGGTTCATTAGATATCTGTTCCACATTAGCAAAGCCCATAATCTGCACTTTTCATTTGGCTCCTTCCTTTTAATTTCTATATTGTCATTAGATGATTCAGTCCTATAATAATAATAATAAATCTTCAGTACTTTAAAGGGCATTCTACTGTTTTTAAATACTACAGAGAAGTCAAACTCTACACATCTTCGTCAGAATTACTAGTGCAAACCTTTGATCCACTTAAAATATATCTCGTTATTTACATTCTTCTATTAAGACTTTAAAAACAAAACAGGTGAAAGACTCGTGCGAAGACGTTATCTAAAGTTCACACCTTTTTTTTATTTAAATATTATTGGATGAATGATGCTTTTTTGACTGCTTGCATACTTTTAGCTTAAAAGGGTTCTAATGTGATCATTAAACCCATTTGCTTCCAAGGATTGGTGGAGGACAAGAAGAATAAGAACCATTTTCATTACATATATTACAAAGATTCACAAAAGAATATCACACGCTACAAAATCTCCTGTTTTCCAAGTCTTGATCTTTTGTTGAGCCTCTCCCTCTATGATCCACTTGTCCCATGGCACAAGGATCTGTAAAGTGAAAATCCCAAGTTGCTGGAAAATCTTTGTCTTGCTTTTCTCTGGGATTTTATTGTTGAAAAGGGAAGCATTAATTAACTGATATCAACTATTAAATCTTCTTTAACCCAACAATTTTGGCACGGTTGGTAAGCGAACTCCTAATGTTAATACAATGTCATATGTTAAACTACTCCTAATAAGAGTTATAGATTAGACTTCCCCTCGGATAAGAGTCATTTATGTGGACGCAATCTCAATTGAGTCCAGATTAATCATTCCTGTTTCGAGATTTGTCCGGTTGACTCTTTCTTTTGGGTCTTTGTTATCCATACACATTCCTCGTTTTAAAAACATATCTGATAAAAAAACATTTGACACATATAATAAGTTATGTCTTCAAGTATTTTCTCTTTTTAAAAAGAAATGTTACAAAGAGTGCTAACAAAGATTCAATGGGGAACTACTGCATAATGATGAAACCAATTAAGTGGTTTGTTCACTAGTCTCCATCTACTGGATACTGAACTAACTCTACTTCAGCAGCAAAGTTTAGACTTACCCCAAACAAACAGGACACCTTAAGACCAATCAGCAGTGTCTAGATAAAATGATCATAGAGCGGCATGAGATTAGAAACGAAGAGAGGAGGAGAAGTAGAGGTGAACGATCAAAGTTCATTGATAGCTATGGAGAAGTCTTCTTATAATCCCAGAGCAGGTGATAAGGGCTAATCGGATATATGAACCAAGAAATCTACGTCGCCTCTTGAATTACTATGTTTCTATGAATTCTGAAGAGCATCAAGGTGTTATACTTGAGTTATTCTATGAAATATGTAACAATTTATTCATATCTTGTAAACACCATTCATATGGAAGTATATTATCACCCTATAGGTAACTGCCCTCCTTGATATACTGCCTCCATCTCCCCTTAAAATGAGATGACTTTAAAGTTTTTAGTTGATATATTCTTATTGAAGTTTCATAACAAGTTAAACAAATAGGAATGTGAGTTTGAATATGAAATTTTAACATCAATTTAACCTAAATAGCACTGTTCTTTTATTATATAGAGGTACCATAATAAATAACACGATATACAAACTTGCAATACAAATACAATAACTAAATAAAACTCTACTCATGTATCAAGTTAATATAGCTAGTGGTAGAATCAGTCGATGCAATACAATTATTTAACACGAAAAAATTTCAAATCAGAGAGAGAAACTCCGACTATTTTTACAGAATAACAGGAATTAATCAAGTATGTAATAAGAATATGATCACAAGACAAAAAAAAATAACAAAGAAGCAAAACTATCTTCCATTTTTCCTTTTCTTTTTTCAGTGAATAATAAGCGGCTTAAAAGTCCCCATTACCTTCTTGAAACCGGTCACCAAGACCTTAACTAGATTCGGACCCTGAGAAACAATTCCATCATTTCCGGCAAGAACTCTATACTTATCTTTCCTTGTAAAATTGGTACACTCAAACCCTAATGTTGCAGCCAAAATTCTTTGAACATAATTAGCCACGTCATGTGGACTTTTACCGGAAGAACAGGTGGCCTCAACCGGCAACTGATTCAAGAAAGTTACCTCGTAAATTGGTCTAGGGTTCATAAAGAAAAATATTGGGTCCAAAGCTTTCCAACCCCTAGCTGTTGTTGCATGGAAAAACCCTACCCTATAATTCATGGCTACCGGAACAATACGGTCCGTAAGTTCAGCAAAAAGCTTGCTAAATCTTAATAAAAATGGTTCCCTACAAGTTGTTCCTTCTGGACATACCACTAGATCACCTTTTTCTAGTTGTTGTTTGATTTTCTGGGCATCTATGTCCCTAATTCTTGTTAAACGAACGGTGGGGATTGGAGATAGAATCTCGGAGAATCGCGAAATTGAGTATGTTACGGCTGGGATTCTACGTTGGAGGACCGCGGAGAGGACTACTGGGTCCATTAGGGTTCGGTGCGTGCACACAAATAAAACCCCGGAGTTGGAAGAAGTGAATGGGGGAGGTGGTTTTCCTTTAACAATGACTTTTCCTCCGAATAAGGGTGCTAATCGGGGAATGGCCCACATCGGAAGTACTAAACCAATTGTGATGCGAATTATTGCTAGCACAATTCCTAGTGGGAACCATAGTAGGATGAGGAGGGCGGTCGATGGCGTCGGACGTTTTACCAACCGGCCATCGTGAAAGATTACGGGCAGTGGCCGGATAAACTGGTGGTCCTCCTTTTTGCTGCTGGTTAGTGGTGGTTGTGAGTGTTCCTGTTTATTTTAATTATAAACACCATATATTAGCTATCATGGAATATAAAGTGATGATTCATAATTTAATAATTCACTTTTTTATTCATCAAATTTAAAAAGAAAATGTAATATTCTACAAGTCGTGTGATTATGGAAACCATTTAATTATAATTGTTTAACTGACAATTTAATTTTTACATACAACTACTAAAATTGATATTCCATCTGATTTAAATTGAATGTTCACTTTAATGCATAAAAAAACTGAGCACTCAATTTGAGAAGGCAAAAAATTGTCTGTACTCAACATTGTGTACCCATGCATGTACACACCACTCAAAATTCGTCACGTGGACAGAGAAAATCTCCTTTCCTTACGGGTTTCCCTATTTCTTTTAGGTTATAGATTTTTTTAATTAAAAGATTGACACGTGTCAATTTCTTATTGATGGTATATATATGGGTACACAAGTTGAGGATAGAGCATTCTTAGCCATTTGAGACACAGATAATATATAAAAGGGAAAAAGAATTAACATGGAAGAAGAGAAGTACGGACCTTGCATAAATGTAAGAACAAAGAGCCAGAACATTGTGGCCTCCCTAGGCCTAAACAAGGTTGTTCTTTGCCAAATAATTCACCAACACGATCAGAAAGTGACTCAAAATCATCCTTGATGAAACCAGTGGCTAACCCGAACCGGTTCACGGTTAGTTCGGTTCCGATTACTTCATCAGCTCGTAAATGTTCTTTAACAAACATCTCGACCATAACCCTAGGTGTCTTAGTAACCACAACTCTCTTATCATAAGAGCTAAAAACTTTCCATGCATTAGTATCAACATCATCAAAGTAAAATTTAGGCAAAACAGCTCTTGCCACTGTTTCAATTTCGGACATCCGTACCCCGGCAGTCGCGACGAAAATCGTCAACTTTAGACCAACATCTCTCTTCCCACTTATCTCGAGCAAACGTATCACTGGCCATAATAACAGTAACAGAACGAACCGAATTAGTCCTGATGCCTCGAAAGCCACTAACATGAAATAGGAAAAAGGATCAGGATTTTTTAGAAGGGTCCCTTCAAATTCAGAAAGAACAGACTCCATAATTAGGATCAAAATTTTGTATTAGGAAACTTGAAATGATCAGATTTTTTTTTGGGTTCTAATTTGTTAAGAATGACAAGGCTTATAAGGAACAAAAAAGTTGTAAGATGAAGGAAGAATTGACTATTGTCTAATGAAAGAATGAGGCGGTTTATCGGTTTTACAACTACCTTTGTGCATGACCGGATATTAATATTAAAATCTAGTACTACCTCCATTCATAAATTTCATTACATGTTGTGAAAATTAAGGAAGTAAAAATGAATGTTTTTTTAATTAAAATATCAATATTACTCTCTTAAATAGAATTAGTGGTATACAAGTCATATTTAAGAGAGTAATATTGATATTTTAGTTACAAATATATCTTAATTTTCGCAACATGTAATGAAAGTTTTATATTTAGGAATAGTGGGAGTATAATATTCCTACGTGTATTTTCTTGGGTTGATACATCTACATGAAATGGTAAGATTATACGCCATGCACGTTAACATTGCAAAGGATTGATTACTTAACCCCCAACAACTTAATTCGAAGAGACTTGGTGTCACAACCTCTGTACGCGAGTCTGAAGCGCAATATATGAGTTTTACGCTACTCATAATTATCTATTTGATAACTGAATTTGCTATAAATTATAATACCTTCATTCCTAAATATAAATATTTTAATTACATGTTACAATAATTAAGTAAATACTCCCTCCTATTCACAATATAGGTCTTTTTAGGGATTGTTTTTTGTTGCATAATATAAGTCTTTTTACAAAAGTTATGCATTTGTGGACTAGTATACCCCTACACCATTTAAAATTACATCATTTAATATGTAATTCCCAAGTACTATTTATTACTCCATTATCAAGTCTTTGTTATTGGGACTTATACCTCCATTATCAAGTCTCAAGATTATCAATTTATATATGTGGCAAAAGAGACATAAACTATATTCCAAAATCATGCATAACAAAGAGTCTCCTCAATCGACTCCATGGAATCCATTGATAAAAAAAGTAGAATGCATCTAATTTTAGTTAGTACTCCTTTTAAATACACGTGTTGAAGAGAAAAAAAAAATTAGTTTAGGCTCCATGGATTTTTTTTTGATTATTTGGCCAAATTCAAATTTTAATTTTGCCACCAAAACTAAAAAAAAATTTGGCCGTGATTTATTACTTCATGGATTTGGATGTTTTAATACTACTCCATGCGTATGTTCTTAGCTAAACGGCCAAGATTAAGATGAATATTAAATGTAGCAAATGATAGTTACAAGAGGGAGATGTAACATTTTTTGGAGATGTTGATTGTGAGGAGAGATTTAATGTTATTTAGTGTATTAATTAGGGTTATTTTAGTCATTTAGATTAGTATCTTAATTTGTGTGAAAACTCCTAAAAAGACCTGTATTTTGAATTGGAGGGAGTAATAATTAAGATATTTTTGTGATTAAAATACTAATATTACTTTCTTAAATATGACTTGTATACCACTAATTCTATTTAAGAGAGTAATATTGATATTTTGATTATAAAAACATTTTAAATTTTACTTCCTAAACATTTAATGAAAGTCTTATATTTAAGAATGGAGGTAATATGAGATGTAAAGGTCATGGGTAGATGAGAAAGCTATTAACAAAGTTTTCACCATTTTTCTGCTTTAAACAGCAAAATGAAGAGTCTGACAATTTGCTAACAGCAAAAGGAGTATTTATCACTACAACAAAATATGTCTTTTACGACGTTTTTCTACCAACGTTTTTTTCAAACGTCGTTTAAAATAAAAAAGAGTAAGTTAAAGCAACACGTTTTGCAAACGTCGCTATATTTGGATTTTTTACGACGTTTCATAGTGACGGTTATAGTAATTGTCGTTCATACCGACGTTTTGATGTTGGTTAGCGACATTTACAGTAAATGTTGTTATAAATTGTTACTTTTTGTGACTCATATAGCGACATTTATATAATATGTGGTTAGATCTTGGGATTTTTCAGATAAACTTCGCTATATTTGAATTTTATACGACGTTTTGTAGCGTCGGTTATAATATTTGTTGATAAAATCAACATTTTTATGGTAGTTAGCGACGTGTACATTAAATGTTGTTATAAATTGTTACTTTTTGCGACTCATATAGCGACATTTATATACAAGATTGTTAAATAATGTGACATTTCGAACAAACGTCGTTATATTTTGATTTTATACGACGTTTCATAACGACAGTTATAGTAATTCTTATTCTTACCGACAATTTGATGTTAGTTAGTGACATTTACATTACATATTATTATAAATTGTTACTTTTTTTCGATACATATTGCGTCATTTCTATACTATGTCGTTAGATCTTGTGACATTTTCAGACAAACACAAATACTGAGATTAAGTTTCTGAAATATATTTTTTAAAGAAAAATTAATGACATTAATTATTAAAAATTTAATGAGAGCGTATTAATTTTAATCCGATTCATAAAAATAAATTAAAACACAAAAAGAAATTAAAATAAGTAAATGTACAATATACAAAAATTACATTATAATAAACATAATATGAGGAGAAACAAATAACAAATGATCAATTAGCTCAACGGTCGATTGCACGAAATACATGCAGGGGGTCGCGGGTTCGATTCTCGTACCTTTGAGTTGTGAAAAATTTTATTCTACATTATTCAGAGGTATCTAGACTCGACGGCTAAGCTTGTCTATGCTCCAGCTCCGATTATTGAAAGGTAGCTAGACTCGACGACTTAGTTTGTCTATGCTTAGGCTCTGTCTTCGATTATTCAAAGGTGACTAGATTCGACGACTCGGCTTGTATAGGCTTCGGATTCGGCTCTGATTATTCAAAGGTGGCTAGACTCGACGACTCGGCTTGTATAGGCTCCAGATCCGGCTCCGATTATTCAAATGTGGCTAGACTCGACGGCTCGAGTTGTATAGGCTCCGGATCCGGCTCGGCACAGCCAACCTAGTTTCAAAATTTATGAATTTCGAAATAGATATCTAGTTGCGTCTATATAAAAATGCCGAAAA